>JAJOOR010014503.1:0-27419 GCA_036250505.1 Solanum acaule
TTCATTTTTTGTTTAACAACAATGTATTCATTTTTCAAATTATCGTGTTCATATGCTAAATTGTTATACTTTATCTTGTTTAATATATTAATACATTATGTTTTTACAAATACTTGTATCCTTGATATATTAATACTTTAAATTTTATAAATAAAGATACTAATTTGAATTTGTACAATTAATACAGTTTCCTTATTTAGTTCATTGTAATTAAATTGTATCAGTGTATAAATAGAAAAATAAAAAACATATACAATAATATAGCTAGAAAAAGAGTTAAATTGTAGTCATTTTTTTATAAATACCATACTTATAGCTATTGAACTTTAATAACCCTATAAATATAGTCATTTTTGTAAGTTGCTCTAATTTTAAGTTCTAAAAAAAACATGATTTGATGTCAAATTTTTAAGTATAAATTTTTTGTTTTGACTCAAATTTGATCCAAGGAGAAATCTTGGCCCAAGAAACAGATGCAGATTAAGAGCAGAGAAATATTTTGGGCTAAGGCCCAACTATTTGAGGAAAAGCAGGAATAAGAGAAGAGTTGGGTTAAGCCCAAAATCATTCAGTAGAAAAAATTTGGGCTACGGCTTGAATTCATTTAAGTTTTGTTCTTATTATTCTTAGTTTGATTGACACTTAACAGTTAAATATCTACTTTTAACTTTGATGAATTCCCACAAGAGTTTGAATTTATTTAATAAGTGTTGCTATGATTTGAAAATTTGTCTTCATCTTTTTATCCTTGCAATTATTTATCAAACTTCATTTATTAGGTGAACTTAAGCTTTGAGACTAACTTGATAAATCGTCCATATTCTTTCGTAAAGTGATTTGTTGTTTGTTGGTGTGACTAAAGTGGCCAATCTTTTAAACTGGCACAAAAAAGCACCAGTTGGGCCTCTCTCTTTGTTTCGACAAGTGTCTCAATACTCTCACTCTTGGGTAACTTTTTGGAAAAACCTACTTAATTAGAGATATTTTACTATCATATATACTATTACTATCTATCTATACTTTCCAAATATTACGTATCTTACCACTAATTAAAAGTTTTCTATCAAATATTGAAGAAGATACACTTAGATACATATATATTTTTATCAGATACACTAAAATATGAAGAGAAGCAAGCGAGATGGGGAGGGAGGCGAGCGAGATACATATATTCTGAACGTATCTAGATACACTAAAATTTGTAGATGAATTAACTTAACTAGTCATCAATTCAACTCTTTAAACTAGAAATAGTCAGTAGATGTATAATATACGTGTATTATCTACGTATACTGATTACGAAAAGTTAACAGATGGGCTAGTTATTTGATTAAAGATGAGCAACTTTCACTAGCAAACATAAAAATAATATTTGTATGTTATAGCTATAGTTTGCATAATTGCGCTCTATAGCAAACATATATATGTATATTTCGCTATACATATACAAAGAAAGCAGTTGTATTATTCGCTATACATATACAAAAGAAAGCAGTGTATAATCTGTTTCGGTATACATATACAAAAGATCAATTGTATAGTCTGTGTTTGTATGAAGCGAGAAAGAGAGAAAGACAAAAGAAAATTGGGCAGAGGAAGATTGTATTTGTATAATCATAAGTGTATAGGACGAAAATATATGCATTTGTATTTGTATATACAATTTTCTCTCGCTTTATACAAACACAAACGCAATGTATACATTTGTGTTTGTATAAAGTGAGAGAGGCGAGCGAGATCTGGGAGAGGTGAACGAAAATATATGTATATATACAATTTTCTCTCGCTTTATACAAACACAAACATATTTTATATATTTGTGTTTGTATAAAAGCGAGAGAAGCGAGCGAGACTGCCACCAAAACGAGAGTGGCGAGTGAGATTCCACCGGGAGAGAGGCAAAAATAACAATAGTTTGTTATATGGTACAATTAAATCAAACTATGTTTATAACATTTAATTTGAATTAATAGTTTGCTATTATATACAATTTTCCCATTAAAGATCCCATTCATAATCTGCTAGACACGAGAACAATATTACACGGAGAGGCATAATAATCACGATGCATGCAAATTGACCTGAACATCACCCTCGGAGACAAGACAAGTGAGGTTTGGTTGATTTGCATCATGATTTCAGATTCCTGCTGCTCTGCTTTGGTAGTTACTAATTTTAAAGTAACTTACAGTACGTGTGAACAGCCAGAACAAAAGTTCAAAATTCCCTCTTGATCTCACTTTAATACCCTTTTCTTTTCTTTTCTTTTTTGCTTTTAAGGTGTTTTGCTTGATACAGAAGCTGACGAAATTTCAAGTTTCAGATCTAAACATCTTATAAGATGATTCCTTTATATTTTGTTCAATTGTTTTTTAGTGCAAGCGTGCAGTTTAATCACCTAGGGATCGACAAAGATTACTTTATATACATCTTCTTCTTTTTTTCTTCTCCTCTTTAATTTTAAACAGAATAAAGGAAAACTTTGATACTTTGGAGGAATATGGAACAATCTTAGGCTCTTTTTTCCTTTATTAAACTTGAAACTAAATCCTTTTTTTCTTCTTCTTCTTTGTCTCTTTGGTCATATATAATTTGATCCAATACTTTATGTAGATTCTTAATACTACTATTTCACATCAGGGATCATCAGTGCTAAAGCCAAAAGTTTCGTTAAGGATGTTTAAGATTTAATAGAATATGTATGAAAAATAATTTTTGACATATATATTTTCTATAATTTTCTATTTATATAGTATAAGACGGAGGGCGTCGAATAGGCCACCCCGAGCGTCATTGTCGGATTGTAGAAAATAGGAAACTCTGAAAATTGAATTAATATTTATGTCGTGATGAGCTCTCGTTGATACCACTAAGACTATATATAAGTCTTGGTGGTGTTCTGAACATGAACCTTGAATCATCAAAGCTTCTTTTTTTTTGATAGAATCACCCTATGCCGCTAGCTAGGTAATCAAAGTTTATGTGTGGAATACATGAATTCGGTAATTTTTTATTCACGGAATCTCTACAAATAATCAACTGTAAATATGGCTATTATCATATGTTAATTTGTAATCGTTATAAGAATTTATATACTTTAAATTTTGAACCTACGTGTTGATTGATGCTTCAAAAGGAGAAATTGTTGTAGTTTGGTTACCTATCTTCAGTAGGGACCGAAAGGCCTTTAGTCTTTTGATTAAAGTAGTGGTCATCCGTTATTGAATTTTGTACTTCATTTTTTTATGAGATATTTTCCAACTTTAATGGATTTGCTTGGTGGAAGCTTTTAAGGTGTCTTAAACCCTAATAAACCCTTCACTTAATGACTGAGCTCTCAGTATGTGAATATATTGAATGAATGTGTGCTTAAATTAGACGGTGGGCGCTGAATTTTAAACAGTGATTACGAAACATAGCCGATTTTGTTTTCTTTCTTTAGGGACGGCATCTCTTGAGAAAGACAAATCCAAACTCTCTTAGGCTACGTTTTGTTAGGGAACAAATTATTAGAGTATAAGATTAACTATTTCAGAATAAATTATCTCGAAACTGTTTCAAATATGGAGTAAGTTATCTTAAAATTAATTTCAGAATTGTTAGCAATTAGCATAATAGTTGTAGTGGAAAATTATATGCTCCCACGTGATGAGAATAGAGGCGGATTAATCATGATTACGAAGTTATAAGTTTCACTTCATGTTAATATTATAATAATTATGGAATCTACACATACATATATATGGCTTATATATATTTGTAATCAGGCTTTTAAATCTATCCTTGTATACAAATATATACATGTCACCGTCAAACTAAAAGAATATGGTATAATGGACGAATCTTTTCACTCTTAATTAGATATGTCACATTCAAGTTCTAGGAACAAGAATACCTCATTTTCTATTTACATCATGAATAGTTGAATTAGTCGAATAGTATATTTTAGACACATGATGATTTGACAAAATACGGCGTGATGACACGATATAGTAGCATTATAGAAGGGGACAAATTGTATTGGGATGAGCACTAACGTTGATTGATAAGACAAGTGTAATAGGTGCAATTGGAGGATAGCAAAGAGTGTGTTTCTCATGAACTTTAGTTTACATCTAACATGACTCCAACGTAGTACAATGTTTTTCTATTTATTGCCATGCATGGAAATAGAATCGAAAATGGATTGACACTTTTTCCCTAAAAAAAATAAAATTGCTTTCCTCTCACTTTCATGGATTGTACATTTAATTTGGTCATTTTAATATCGGAAGAGGGTCATATTTACCCCTATACTCTCAGAAAAGAGTTATATTTGCCATTCATTATACTTTTTTGATATATTTGCCCCTACCATTCAATTTTAGGCACATATTTACCCTTGAACCGTTAAGTATCATGTCTCCCAATTTTATCATCCTACATGGCGCCTACGTGGTACACCTATACACATATTTATTTATTTACTCCACCAAAATATTCCTCCTAATTTAATTATTCAATTCATCCATTACATAAAACCCATTTCCTAATATTACTTCATTTTCACTTTTTCCAGAGAAAAATCCTTTAACAGATAAACAAAGCTGCTCATCCATATGTTCGAGCAACAGAGAAGCTTCAAATTTGAGCAAAGAGCAACAGAGATCCTTTTTTGCTCTTCTCATCTCAAAACAGTATACCACACCTCTGTTGGGACTGTTGGAAAACGGTAAGAATCATAGCCACAATAAATCAGAAACCACCAAAAGAACTAAATGACCAAAAAATAATAAAAAACTGAAGAAGTATCAAATATTTTTCATCTTGAACTTAACAATGTTCAAGAGATCGTGTTTTTCTCTGGAAAAGTGACAATGAAATAATATTAGGAGTTGGGTTTTAGATAATGGATTGATTTAATAATTAAATTAAGAAGAATTTGGAGGAATAAATATATATCCATGTAGATATGCCACATAGGTGCCATGTAGGACGATAAAAGTAGGAGACATGACACTTAACGGTTCAAGAGCAAATATGTGCCTAAAGTTGAATGGTAGGGGCAAATATATCAAAAAAGTATGACGAAGGACAATTATAACCCTTTTTTAAAAATACAGGGATAAATATGACCCTTTTCCGTTTCCATATTTAAAAGGAATCTAACTCCCTTCTTTTATATTATTTCCCCTAAATTTAAGAATCTTTTGTTTTAGTCTTCTCCTCTTTCATTTCCTCACGTATATCACTTGGACTTTCAAGAGACCTTTTTAATAATCGTCGTATTCGAGCCAATTTATATGTAGAATTCTGTTAATTGTATGTAATGTTTGTTGATGAAAATATCATAAATTATAATTGGAAATAAAATGAAAAGAAGCGAGTAAACAAATATATATTTTGATTGAGGCACATCTCGTTTTTTTAAGGGAGATTCAAATTCGTTATGGTAGTAATATTCATGGATCCAGAATAAACTCAAACAACTTCGAATTTGTTGAAGAGTATTTGTTAACTTTTCATCCAATACATTTATCGAGTAATTCTATTCACCAAAACTTGGTCAGATGAGAAGAAATCACAACTTCTATTTTTTGCATTTACTAAGCTCTAAATCTTATAATTTCCAACTATTCACACCTGTATATTCATGAATTTTTATATTTTGGAATTAGTAGTTTGAAAATAATATAAATTACTTGTTATAATACAAATAAATTGTATAGTTTTTCTTATGCTAGTAGAATTAGAATTCATAAATTGAATTTCTTTATTATTATTTGTAGGTCAATTTTTATGAATTGTCATATATTTGCGATATTGATCCGTTACTCCATAAAGATTGACAGCCACGAGTGCAATGATTAATTTAGCATTATTTATGTAAATCATGTTTGACATAAAGTTGGCCACTTTTGGGGTCTCTTTCTCTTTCTCAATCACATATCTTCTATACAAATAATAATTATTATAATAATAATGAACGACTTGGAAGTATGCACTTATGCACATCATTGAAATTTCTACCATCTTTCTTTTACTATATGATATATGATAGAGAATCTTTTTTTTGATCTCATAGTCATTTTCGTAATCGTATTAAATCTCCGAGGTGAATAATATAATCTCTGATCCATGAAAATAAAAGTAAGAAAAGTCGATTAAAAAATAATTAATCTTGTATATGTCATAGAGTCAAAGTCCCGAAAAAGAAGAAATCGTTTTTTGTAAATTTAAATTATTTCAAAATATTTAGGTATTTCTAGACTCTAGAGCTTAGGGGAAGGTTTAGATTACCCCTATTCCTTTCTTCTTTATGGTCGATTTTTTGCTTTGTTGATGTATATATTGGGTAATCCAATTTTGATGGTCAGGAGGCTCCGTTATTTTTGCAGGTGTTATCAAACTTATTCCACATTTGACATCTTCTTTGACCAATTTTATAATGTTTTGATCCAAAAAGAGAAATAAAAGTTACTTACGAATCTACCTTTTTAAAACCTAATTTTAATGCTCCAATTAATGGGTAGTTGAGATATTTAACAAGTACACTGAATAGAAAAGATAAGTTTGGACAAAACTCTAATAATTAGAATTTAGAGCTATCTCTTAAACGTTTTTTATGAATGAGAGTGCAACAACAATCCCGTTTAAATAATATAGACGGGATGGAGGAATATTTAAAGATGATTTTAATGCTTAAAAGTTCCAAATTTTTTTCATCTTATAAGGTTTAGATTGATTTCAAAATAAATTAAGCAAAAAACATTAGTTAGAAGTTAATTAATTCTTATAACTAATTGTTAATAAGATATAGTACGTCTTTTAATTTAATTCATATACAGTTACATAATTTGGGATGAACGCAAAATCGTAAAGACTATATAAGTATATATAGTGTTTGTTTTAGGCAAAGTAAAAAACTAAAAAAAGGACGAGAAATTGAAGTAATGATCCTTTGAGATTAACAAAATATGAGACTATCTTAAAATCATGCAACCGCTATCATTCAAATAAGCGTCGGATATATTTGTTTTCATGTAATAGCTTGCAAATTACATAAAAAAAATATACATTATACAATACAAATTTAATAAATAAGCTCGACTCAAATCTTGACCTCCTTTATAAGATATCACTAGATACACCAATTTAGTCACCTTCACGGATATTATAATTAGGTTATCTTGATTACCCTTTTTCCTTTCTATTTTCAGTCTTCTATTTTCGTAATTTGTTGTTAAAGATAATGACTAGGATATTATCTTCATTCCCTTTTCCCCTTTCAAAGCAGAAATTATCAATTTTAATAAAATTAAAAAGGGAGATATTGTTTGGGAAAAAGAAAAAGAAAGATAATGTTGGAGATTAAGGTAACATAATTAAATAATATGCAGACTGTTATGTTAAAAGGAATGTCTAGCTTAATATGGCACATTGCTTCATCTTAAAGACTCTTTTTTTTGCTAAATCTCTTCAGTTTTCACACTCGTCATTTTTTTTATTATATTTATTTATATACAAAAATTAATTATATTCATAGATATAATAAATAAAAGAAATTTAAAAGGGGAATACTTTATATAATATTTCAGTTTTGTTAGGATAAATTATTCTGAATAAGACTAATACCAAACAGCTCAATAGTATTTTTCTTTC
The DNA here is from genome assembly GCA_036250505.1 of Solanum acaule. Lineage (NCBI taxonomy): Eukaryota > Viridiplantae > Streptophyta > Magnoliopsida > Solanales > Solanaceae > Solanum > Solanum acaule. The sequence goes on from JAJOOR010014503.1 coordinate 7,642, forward strand.
GCACTCGCTTGTTAAATCAATACCTACTGTTTATTCATATATTAAAATACATACATGAAGTAATTCAGATACGATAAAAATTCTAATAAATAAACGGTCTGAATCTAATAAAATTAACGTGAATTTACATTTACTAAAAAGTTTAACATATAAATCTTGGCCCCTTTATTTAATTTCACAAGTAGAGTAAAAATGAAAAGTAGAAATATATTATTATCTGAAATTATAGTCTCTTGACACTTCTATCTACTTAACTTTCTTCAAATAATGAATGACATCAACAAAAGTTGGAAGCAACAATTCGCTCAAACATCATAATTATTTTCTTAAAAAAGTATATATATATATTATTATTATTATTTTAATATCGTAGCCTTTAAAATGTTTTGAAATTTTATATTTTAAATACACAATAAGAGAAAAAGAGTAAAGAATATGCAATAAAAAAAAGAGTAAAGACTATTCAATAAATTTCTCTGGTTTCAATTAAGAATTGTTACTTCTAGTCTGGCAAGACGGATTATGAAGGGCAAGTATTTATTTTATTTTTAGAACCCATAGAAATTAATAGTCACTAATTTTTTAGGTGCACAAAGTAAATTTATATTTGTACAATTATTTACCAATCACATTAAAATATAAATTACATTAAACAGATTTAATGCGACCTAACTCTAATAAAAAAAATATTGATAGAAAATCAATCGCTGGTCTCCCTTATGGCCATGGGATTGACACCAAGTCAGCCAATATTATGAGTACGAAGGGCAAGTATTATTATTATTTTTGGGGAAATTCTCGCATATAGACACTCAAAATAACTTAATTACGATTCATAGCTATAATTTGCTAATTACAATTCGTAGCTATATGTTATAGGGAGGAGAGTGACGAGCGAGATTGGGAGAGGGAGGAAAGAGATAATTATACAAATTCGAAGTCAGCCCACGTAATTAATGATTAATGTTAGTTGCAAGTGATAATTATAGCAACGTATAACTATGATGACTAATTAAATAGTATAAATTTGCTTGATCCCGTAATTTTCCCTTGTTTTTAGCATATTAAGTTATATTATATTAATTTATTAAATTAACGTACGTATTCCTCGTGAAGAAATAAGTACGTATTGCCATGTCACCATTGCCAGGTTGGCATTGCGTCCTTGTTGGACCACCCCACCCCCTACTTGCCCCCCACCCACTGTTCCCCTGTTTTCAAGTTTGATAATCATATAAAGCCCAAAGTGGAACAGAACACAGAATAAAAACACATACACATACACATACAGTGTTCTCTCTCTCTTCTTCAGGCGTGTCATCCAAATTACAGTCTCTCATTATGCTCTGTTTTCTCTCTCCCTAAAACCATCATCAGTTATCCATAACTCTTTGTCTCCATTGTCTCTTCTTCGCATTCGTATTACTATTATTATTATTTTTGTGTGTATGTGTATGATGATCAATGGCATGAATTCCTCATTGACATCTCTATTATCCCGCAGCTTTTGACTCATCTATAACAGACAATAAAGAGATTCCTTCAATCATTTTTCACCCCACTCCTTCACTTCCCCTGTTTTCATCTGTTTTTCTTCCTGTTGCTCTGTTTTTTTCTTTCTTCTATAAAAATACTCATATATGGATAGGTATAGTTATCAACGAGAGAGGGAAATTTCTCATTCTTCAAACCCATCTTTCTCTTCTACACTTCTTGACGCAATTTACCGTTCAATTGATCAAGGAGAAGAAGAAGAAGAGATTGTTCTTTACAAAGAAACAATGCGTAAGAAACAGAGCAACAATATGGAGAGTTTTCAAAAAGCTTGTATGATTGAGAAATGGATGGAACATAAAGTAAGTGAAAAAGTTGTTGTTCGAAGAAAATCTTTAGCTGATTTCGAGAGGAAATCGAGGAATCTGATGAACTCAAGCTCGAGTTCCTCAGATTCCAGCTGTGGGGGTGTGTTTTCTTCTTCCGAAACTGAATCCAGTTACAATAATGTAGTAGTACATTCAGGTGGGTCATCTTCTTCTTGTTATGGTCTTAACAGGCCTAAACCAATCAGAACCTCAATTTCCGGTTCAAACCCTGAAAAACTCAACAAAAACCAAGCTAAACAGCTCAATAATTATGGCGATTTTCGCCATAATCATACTCATACGGAAAGAGATTTCGCTCCCAAAACCAAAAGTGAAACTGGTTTTGTAAAGACGAAATCAAAAGCTTTAAAGATTTACGGAGATTTAAAGAAAGTGAAGCAACCAATTTCTCCGGGAGGTCGATTAGCAAGTTTCTTGAACTCACTTTTCACTGCTGGAAATGCAAAGAAACCCAAAGTTGTTTCTTCAAATTCTGCAAATGCATCGTCAACATGTTCTTCAGCCTCTTCGTTCTCCAGGTCATGTTTAAGCAAAAGCACACCCAAATCCAGTAGCAACGGAACCAAACGTTCCGTTAGATTTTACCCGGTGAGTATCATCGTAGACGAAGATTGTCAGCCATGTGGACACAAAAATTTGTACGAAGAAAAAATACCCAATCCAGAATCTCTAAAGAATATTAGAAACTCCATTAACGAAGAGCTCAAACACCATTCAATGGAGAAAAATCGTCGAGTTGAGGAAGCTACTAAAGAGTTGCTGAGAAATTATCAGAGAAATTCAAATTCCCAAATCAAGAAAATGGAAATTTTCGACCATGAAGATGATGATGATGGTGCAAGTTGTACTAGTTCAGATTTATTCGAACTTGATAATCTTTCTGCAATTGGAATAGATAGTAATAGGTATCTTGAAGAATTACCAGTTTATGAAACTACTCATCTTGATACTAATAGAGCCATTGCTAATGGTTTGATTTTGTAATAAGTGTATTATTTATTGTTAACTAATGTAATTTTTGTAATTGGTTTGATTGGGGGTTTTATTTTACGTTTGAGAGAAATGAAATTTCTTCTCAAAATTAATCTTTAATATCTATCTTCTGGATGTGTAACTTATTTATACCAATTTGCTTGTTTGCTTAAGGAGAAAAATAGGTAAACTTATCTCTTTGTCATAGGTTTGGGTGTTGAGTCGAGATCGAGTTCAATTGAGTTATAAATAATAATATTGAGTTGAGCTGAATCCAATCGAGCTTGTTAAAGTAGTTTTAAGTTGAGTTTAATAAAGCCTTGCTAAGAGTATAATTGAGCTCTTATTGAGTTGAGCAAGTTTGAGTTTGATTCTTTAATATTTGATTTTACATAGTACTATGTCATTGGAAAAGTTAAAATCAATAATAATTTGGCTGAATAAGGGGAAAAAATGTAAATACTAGTAGTTTAAATTAGTAATTAAATTTAAATATGATTGAATTATTAAAAGTAAAATAAGGTTAACTTAATGTTTTTTTTTTATAAAAAAAAGCTCAGTATAACAGTTGTTAAACTCCAAAAATGTAAAGGAGGATTATTGAGAGATCATGTTCACACGAGAAGAATATGAAGTAAAAGCAATTCAAGAAAAGGTCACAAAGGCTGATCGTTGTATTCATCAAAGAGAGAGTTCAGACCGTTTCTTTCTTTTTTAACTCCGCTTGTATGAGCTCTTTCATATTATTGTTTCAAAGCTCAGATAAAAATGAAGATTTGTCGAAGATTAATCGAAAACAATTTTCCTCTCCCATAAAAGTAAGAATAAGGTCATACATATCTTGTTCTCTCTTTATTACATTTATGAAATTATATTGAATTTATCATTGTTATCGTTATTCGATTGCTTTTTTTTTTCTTGGTTATTGTGGGTCTTTTTTTTGCTTGAAGATGGCGCTAGCATCACTACCATAAATATCCCCTTCGAATTATCAAGTCAAAAAGCAACTCCTACTATAGCTTATTTATCAAAACTAGAGTAGTACAAATGCTACTACTTCAACTTGGATACATTTATTATTTCCTTTATTTATGAACTATATTTCACTGCTAGTGAATGCTACTTTTACTACTAGTTGCATGTAGCAATTTTTCAAAAAAAAATTGATAACTTTTTTTTAAAAAAAAAATTGTTTTTATTGCTCCAGCAGAGTGTTAATTAATTAAGATAGATATTTGAGAGAGAAATAAATAAGAATTTAGGCTAATATAATTAAAATTGAAGTTATTTAATATTTCAACAAGTGTATAAAAATTTTAAAAGATAAGATAATAAGAATAGGAGACATAACCATGATGGTAATTAATAAAGCAAAGTGAAAATGTGGATGATGAAAATGATAATTGAAGGAAGAAAAAGATGATCAAAGGATCAAAGAGGGATTGCTCATGGTCTCCAAAAGTCTATGACATAAAATCTATGGTCAGATTTTTGTTGGGTCACCCTTTACCTATTCTTATTTTTTTTTTATTTCTTACTCGATATTGGATACTTACTTCATCTCAACTAATTCAAATTTTCTATGAAAAGTTTCAGTTTGGGAGTAAAACATTCTCAGTAGCAAAGCCAAGATTTTTACTAAAAATTTCACAATATAAAAAGGTAAACACATAAAGAAATCAAGAAAATTCAACCTCTACTATTTATATATAGATAAAAAAATATTTCTGACCTTATATATATTACATATATAATATATAATGTAATTTTTTCCAAAGAAAGAGGTTGGGATAAAACCACGTATAGTACCTTGGCTCCACCCCGGCTCCCTTCCAAAGTCTATTTATTTCTTAATGCTCAAATTTAAGATATTTAATTAAAAATAAAGGAATTAGGAACAAATATAGCTAAAACATAAATTAATCGAACTGAATAATTTTAGTCCAAATTTAAAAGATCAATTTTTTGTTGGGTGAGGAAACTAGTCATTTTTTTCCATTTCTACTTTTTTTTCAAAGTAAAAAAATAAAACAATTAACCTTGATATTTGTCACAAGCTTTGATGGTCCCAGTTCTACCTTGCTTACTACCACCTACTTATGTAGAAAAATGAAATAGTCCAAGAAATTAATTAAGTATACTGACAGTACTACTGGTTTGTGTACACATAGGTCAAATTAAAGGGTCTTTAATTTATTTTTCAAAGGGAACTGTTTTTCTTCTCACCCCAATATGCCAACAATATACAATTTTGTTCCTACTGGAACCACATTGATATGATGACCTCCAGTGGAACTCTCAAGAAACTATATTAAAATTATCATATAAAAACTTTATATTATAATTATTAATAGTAATAGTAATGTGTGGTTGTCCACATATAGAGATCAAACATTAATAGATTGAGGGCCCTTATTTTGGAATCCTAAGTTGCTTAATAACTGTATTTTAAATAAATATATACAATAGTAATATATGCATTAAGTTTTTTTTAAAATAAATTATTTTAGAGACAAGTTAAATATGTAGGGATCATCAATAATACATAAATTGTAATAGAGAGATTAGTAATCTAAATAATGCAATGCAGGAATTGTTTTTATTAGGTGTTTAGTATAAATATCAAGTATAAATTAGTATATAACGTATAATTGAAAATTTGTATTTATTATTTGATTAAACAATATAAATGATTGTTTTCTCCGTCACAAATCAATGGAACATTTATCTATAAATTAAAATATGGTTTTCCTACCAAACCAGCTCACTGAAAAATGTATGGTGGAAAATAGATTCTCACTTAAATAGTGAAAAACTTTCTAATATTTTCGTAAGTAAACATTATAATTTTTTTCCTCACGATTCAATCTAGGTATTTATGAAAATAGTCGCTAGACATTTTTGCTTGAAAAACTTTAGTAGGAACATAATTAATTTTTGGTAGTGATTGTTACGAAGGTTAATTTTTTGAGAAAAATGTCTGAAATATATCTGAACTTTGATCGAAATTGCTGTAACAATACCGAACTTTGGAAAGGACCTTTTACCCTGCACTATTTAATAGTGTATTTTAAAGGTATATACGTGCCCACATGGGCATCATAAATATTGCATCATTTTAAATAGTAATGTGTCCACGTGGCCACATATATACCTTTAAAATACACTATTAAATAGTGCAGGGGGTAATAGATCCTCCATAAAGTTTGGTATTGTAACAACAATTTCGACCAAAGTTGGAGTATTTTTCAGATCCTTTTCCCTAATTTTTTTTTATAAATTTAGCGTTTATAGTTATGACTATAATAATTTTTTTTTTAAAAAATCACATTCCGTTTCATATAAAATTATATATATGCATTTATAGGACAATTTTTAAATTTACTAGTACTACTAATAAAAAGTTTTTTTTTTCAGGACTAATAAAAAGTTTCTCATTTTCTTATTCATGCTTTTACTATTCGTTTGATGATTAAGTTTAGTTCATTTGTTACTCATCCTAGTACTGTTAACTTTAATTAATTAATTGCTGGTTAGGGGCCAAATGTACAATTTCTACAGCTAAAAGTATGCCTATTGTGAGCTGTGATACGTACTGAAGTAATCAGAAATTTTGTAAACAGTATACTAAAGCAACTTAATTAATTAGTACACGTGATGTCCACGATCAAAAGTTCAAATTAAAGTAATTACTCTACTAATTAGCAACTGTAATGTTAATTATCTTGTGATTACTGCAAAGATATGTGAAATCTAAGAAAAAGGAATGCGGAGAGAGAAACGTATTCAAAATTTTAAATTTATTAATTTTGGGACAGAACAATAACTGGGTTTAGAATAAATAATTTATGGGTTAGTAACTTTTTTTTGTTTCTCACTTAGTTATGATTTTGATTTTAATCTTTGTAATAGCCGACTAAGCATATTTAAACCTTTGATTACTTGAAATATGTATTTTTGATTCCTTTGCTCATTAATGATCATAAATTTCCCGAAGTACAATAACAAAATCAGTATAGTCTCACAAGTAGGCTTTGGAGAGGACAAGTTGTATGCATACCTTACCACCTATCTTATAGAATGGTTGTTTCCGATAGACGATCAACGCAACGCAAGGAATTTTTGTTTTTTTTTAGAAAAGTACAAGCGTAAAGAGAGTTATAATGAAAATATTGAAGATAGAAAAAATTCGACATTAAATTATTAATGTGCACATTTGATGGAATATTCTTCTAAAAATAATTTTGATATAATATATTAATCGCATAAAATAATAAAAAACACATATATTAATTAATTGAAAATATCATAATATACAGTTTAACTTAAAATAAAATAAAGTCTTAACGTTAATATACAATTTAACTTAATATTATTGAATTCTATCAAATTCGTAACTTGAGAGGTGGACCTTCCCCACTTATAATTAGAGTAAGTACCCTAGAAAGGAAGTTAAAAAATAAAATAGGAGATTAGAGATGAGGACCACTAAATCATAATAGTTTGATACGCTAATTAAACTATATATATTCTATGCTTAACTTCCACATTAGTATAATATAATATAATCACAAAGTTAAGGGTAGCTTGAACTACAGGAAAAGAAAAGCCTATATCCTACTTATAGGCTTTGAATTGCCTATGCACAAAAAAATATATAATTTTTTTTTTATTTAGGACCCATTTTTGGTAGTTCACAACCAAAGTTTGATGGCTCTAAGGACTTTAACGTACAATATTTAATGTAATTAATTATAGAAAAGACTTTGAAGTGTATAAAAGGTTTACATCAATAAATTTTAGTACTAAAAGAGAATACTCATTATTAGGTATGGCTCATTTAAGACCTAGCTAGTATATGATATGCTAAAACCTTAAGCTATGATTTTTAAATTTCATACACCGTATATACTAAAATTTTAATTAATTTCATATATGAATACGTACATAATGCTTTTTTTAATCATGCACGCCTATAAAGTAGGCATGTTGCATGCTCAGATTCCTTGTCCCATTTCACATTACACTAAACTAGCTAGTTAAATTAGTGGTACTACAATATATAGCCCTGTCTCATTTTTCAGGCTATTGATTTCACTTGTATGGATAATTATATGTAATTATCATTAGTGAAAAATTACTAGTTTTTCAATGCAATTTTGTGCTAAATAATGTTTAGTGGTTATTTTTTTTTAGATATTTTAATTGAATTAGTGTAGAAAAAAAATAGTGTTTTTACACGAAAAAAATAAAAGTTTTTCAATATTTCAGTGAGAATCTGTTTCATTTCCTCCTTGTGTTTTTTCAATGAGTTGATTCGATGAGAAATGAGTGGAAAAATCATATTTTGTGGGAAAAACCTTTGTTTCTAGTTGTGTGTGTGTGTCTGTGCGCGCATGTATGTATGTATGTAGACGTGTTTCTTTTCCTTCCAGTTTCTGATTCCAAAATGCTGGTGTCTAAATGAATGTTTAGATGAAATATACCTCCCGAATTTCATCCTTCCTAGCATGCATTTGCTGATTCACTAGTTCCCTCAACGACAATATATATATATCCCAGGATATATTACGAGATTATTTTATCTTATGTAGAAAATGGGATAGCTAATTTCATACTTGTCTTTATCTCATCCCACGTACCAAACGATCCAACTGGTGATGACCGTGTTAAAATTTAATTACAATCTCAATCTATAAAAGTTAATTAAACTCAATAACTATACTTGATATTTGTGTTTATTTTTTCAATTCATTTTTAAAAAAATGTTTCGTTATTCATTAACCAAGGAATAGTGGGGAATCAACATTAATCATGAGAAGAAAAAGGAAACTCCTCTACTCAAGTCAAAAGTTGCTAAAAGAACATTCTCTAAAGTTTATTTAGTTTTGATACATATATAGAAATGGATTTTTCAAATGAATAAAATTAGCAAAACAATTTAATGTAAGACATAAAGTTTTGTATATATTTAATTAATTAATGGCGCGTTGAGATAAGATCCTAAACTTTCTTTATAATATATGGTTGGTGAGGTGGGGAATTAAGTGAAACTTCAATTAATCATGAAATTAAATACGAGTCTAGACGTGAGACCACTCTGAGTTGACTATTTTGTTTAGTTTTAAACATATAGATAATCATGATCCTAATCTTCTCCATAATGTAAAGTTTGACACACTTACTAGCACTAGCTAGTACAATTTTTTTATAATTATTTCCTATTAGAGTAGGTTATTTCTTTTATTTTTCTGGTTACTAATTTCAATTAAAATGAATTATTATGAGTAGTTATTTTTTTAAGTTGACTTGGTAAATCTTACCTTCTATCTCGAAGTAAATTACTATAATATCCATTTGCAAGTTTGAATTCCATGCACCATTTTTTTTAAATATATATATATAAACATAATTCGGTCACTAATAAAATAATTACTAATAACTAACTCATAGGATAATCGTTAATTAGTAATCTGGTAAAAATTGTAATTGATAATCAACTGTTATAGCAGGTTAAACTATACTTAGAGTCGGAGGTTAAACAGAAAGTTGGTCATAATTCAGTAGTTGTGGTTCAAATTCTGTATAGGTTTTTAAAAAATATAAATTTAAAACTCACGAATTCAAATTTTGAATTTCCATCTGGTTATACTAATGTTGAATAATTTTAACACATATATCAGTGAAGCTAATTAGCTAGCCAAAAAAATCTGGAATAATATGCTGCGCCAATCAATAATTAAATGAATGTTTCAAACTCAATCTGAGTTGTTACAATCACAGCATAGATAGTGTCTTTTTGTGTGCATATCCTATACAAGATCCAACTATAACTCATCTTTGAATATGTATTATTCTTATATTATAATAATTATATACAATTATTTCTTATATATATTATGTGTAATATGCTGGAGTTGTTACATACCAACCATGCACATGGAATTTTCATATATGTGGCTGCTGTTACTGAATTTATCAAGTGTGTAGGACATATTGATTCAAAGTTATATACTCAAAAGAATGACACATAAAAGGTAGAAATTAAATGTTTTTTAATTTTATTATTAGTAGTTGGTTCGTTCTTTCGATATTCGATATGTTGTGTCCTGCTTTTCATTTTGCATTATTTCGTTGTTGTTACTGTTATGTACGAAAATAACCTTTCTATCTCTACGAACTAGGGCCTGCGAATAAGGTCTGTTGATTCCCCTACCGATTTGTGGAATTACACTAGATATGTTGATTGTTGTTATTGGTTTGGGGTTTGAAAAAGAAGATTCAATCAATGCAGCTTCTTCATAAATAAGTTGTTGTTTTAGAAGGGTGCATAGAGGGTCATAGAGTAAGGTACCTACCCAGACAAAACTGATCAGGCTGTGTTTCATCTATTCTTGACTTGTTACCATCTTTTTATTTACATGTATTCACAATGGAAACATAATATCTATATTGTTCGGATCCTTAAAAAAATATTGTTGCAATCGTGTAAGATTTGCCTCTAAATCCATAACTTCTGGAAGATTCAATTAGAACTGAGCTATAGTTCTACTTACAAGTTCGATAAATTTTAATAGCTTTAACCTAAACGTTGTATTTATGTTAAAAATTCACTTAATATATATAATTAGTTTTTTCATAACCGAGTAAATTTCTTCTTTTAGAAAATTCAAAACTCATAAAATTGAAATCTCAAATCGATGCTGAAACTATTATTTGCCTGTACATGGAACTGCCTTGTCGTGGAAGCTAGATCTGCACTATGGACTCCTTATTGATTAGTCCCTATCCACAGAGAACAACATATAGATATTCTGGCTTTAGACATCGAGTGGGAAATAAAAAAAAGAACATATGGATGTTTTGATTTTAATTACTACAACATTTATCTCGACTAATGAAACTAGGTTATGGGTAACCGTATAGTACTCCCTACTACATGATATTTTATGTGACAATCTTTCTTTAGTCTACTACGAAAAGAATCACATATTCTTATATTCAGTAAAATTTAACTTGAATTTCTCTTCTTTTTTTTCTCTTAATTCCATGGTTTTATAGCAACGAAAATGCTTATGGCATGTTCTCGAGTACCATATGTTTTTAAAGTTCTTATTTCTTTCTTAAATTTTATGTTTAGTCTAACAATGTCATATAAATTGAAATTGCAAACGAGATGCTTAACAAATAGATAATATAACAACTAAAGCTTTTATGTGCTTAACAATATCTTACTTCACAAAAATTCCCCATACTACTATTATTATTATATATACAATAAACAATACCATAAACCTCAAATTAAGTTTATGTGATCTGTTTATGCATGTTAATCAAGACCAAAACATAGAGTTATATCATTTAATTAATTACTTTGCAGTGATAACATATAACAGTAAATATGGTAAACTGTGAGAATGATACCACGTAAGGCAAAGTAATGCAATAGATTTTAATAAAATAGATTTAATCCCACTTTTCAGATTATACTAATTACTGTCGTAACCAATATCCACAAAAAGGAGAGCGCCACCCCGAAATAAGTCATGCCACATGATTTAAATTTTAGCCGAGACTTTAATGTGGGTTTCGGATAGGATAAAGAAGAAGAAGAAATAAGGAAAAATTATGTAGATCAACAAACATTTAGTCTATATTAGGTACTACAGCTACATTTTAAGAAAAATGTAATTTGCGGCTACAATTTCTCCAATTCTTTCTATTTGCATAGCAAATAAGACTATATCTATAAAACACAATTATCGAAATTATAGCTATAGAACTTTAGTATTATATTTGCTATTTTAAAATTTTTGTTGTGAAATAATGTGAGAAGACAGGGTGAGGGCCCAGTGTTGATCTGGCAAATCTGTATATATGGTTGGGTACGGGCCCAAAAATGACTTTTAGGCGCACGTGATGGGCTGGCCTGCATCTACAGTACCCTTTTGTCGCGCATGCACACGTGCGTTCCTTCTTCACCGATCCCCATTACTCCTCCCCCCCCTTCTTATTATTGTACAATGGTTCCGTCGAAAAAGTTTTGAAAAGAGGTGATTGGATAAAATATGATACTTCCTCCATCCCATTTTATGATACTTTTCGTATTTAAAGATTCAAACAAGTCTATCTTTGATCGTAAATTTTCATAGATTCTTTAAACATTTTGAATTATCATTTATTGACTTATAGTACTTTTTACGTAATTTGTAAATATATAAATTTCATTTCAAACAAATTGAAGATTTCATGCGCAAATTTCTGATCAAACTTAAATTGTTTGACTCTCAAAAAATAAAAAGTGCCACATAAATTGAAACATATGGAGTATATATTTATAGCTTATCGAAGATACAAAAGTCGGGGATCATATAAGGGTGTTTTTACTTATTTTATTTACTTCAATTATCATATTATTTGTGTTGTTATCGTTCTCTTTGTTTTTTTGTTCTTACTTGAAGTTAAGGGTGTGTCAGAAATAATTTAATCTATCCTAACAAGGTAGAGTTAAGGTTGTGTAATGTGTACACACTATCTTCCCCAGATAGTACTTATAATGAAATTATATTGAGTATGTAATAATTGTATTTTTTATGTCTATTAACATAACTACATTTTATAATTAACTCCTAAACAAATTGACTCGAAAACTCAAATATATATATATATTGCTAATAGCATAATGAAACAAGCATATAGAATGAAAAATATTCAACTTTATTTACATATGGTAAGAAAAAGAGCCTGGAGGCATAAAAAAGCTTTACATCATTTTGATAAAGCAATCCCTGAAATGGAAAAAGCATATATGCATGCTAACATAAAAAGTAACGCAATTATATTTGCCATACATGAAATAAAAATGTATAGAATACAAGAGTATTTTGAATACATGTGTGTGTATATATATATATATATATATATATTATTATTATTATTATTATTATTATTTTTTCTTACTTGAAATATAATTCTCCAACAGAAAAATTCAACTAAAACTTAATTCTTTATCAGTTATGTGATCTGCCATTAATATCTAATTTTAGTAGTTATACTTTAAGTGAGAAAATATGCCACTTAACTATATTATATTATAAAAACATTTATAAAAGACACACGGTTTCTATTATTGGTCTAGTCAAAACACAGTAGGGATATAAATATTTTAGATTTGTTTAATATACCATTCATTTATCAACACCTGTAGGTGTCACTCCTAAGCTTACACAATCGAAAATCTCATGTAAGAACTTAACGAGATATCTTATATTAATATCGCTATTTAATTTATATCCATTTTTAAAATAAACATTTAGATAAAATAATTAAATTTTAGTCAGACCTGTCTTAAGATTAGACATAAGTATAACCGACTTAACTTCAATCATATAAAGCTTCAAACCTAACGTTATTTTGAAATGGACATATTTATATTTTTTGACATACTACGAATATGATTTAAATAATGATCTCGAAATAGGGTGGCAAATAACAGTGTCTGTGGGTAGGCAAGTTACAAGATGGGCCTTGAAAAAAAAAGTATACTAGATATATACAGTAAAAGACAAGCAAATATATACACTACTAATAAAGAGGTGGAAATAGTAGATTTATAAGATATAGAAAAAAGAAGAAGAGACAGAGTGCAATGCAGCTTTGGTTAAAGTTAAAGATGAGAGGAATAAAGAAAAAGTAAAACAGTACAATATTTTTTTCAAAGTAATACTCTTTTGTTTTGGTGATCCCAATGTTATATATTGTCCTTCAATTTTCAGTATTATTCAAGTGGATGCAGCTTTTTGTTTTCTTTGGCTTTTCTTGGGAAAGAGTAGACTCACCTCTTTTTCCTTTTTCAATTTTTGAATTTGATTTCTAATTATCGTATTATTTTGTTATAGTTTCTTCTTTGTTATTCTTCCTTTTATAAGATTTTTATTCTTGCAATATTTTAATTTTAATTTTACACATGATATGGTTAAAGCCACAAGATTAAAGGACATTATAGTATGACATAATTTTAATTTAGAATCATAAAATGTGTCGCTCAATCAAACTCCATATCAAATCAAATTAGACTGTTCTTTTTTAAACTGAGATATTATATACTATTTGTTATTTCTTTTTCACATTTATTTTGTAACAGAAGAAATAATACAACTTTTTTATGCTAAAAAATTGGAAGAGAGAGAAGTTGAATATCCAAGATATTGGTATTAGATAACTTAAAAGATAATTATAATTTAATATTGTGATAAGTAGAGAGAAAGAGGTTAAGTAAACTGTGTATGAATTTATAACTAATTTCCTTTTACCTTAATTTAGTGGATATAACTTAAATTTAAATTTTTATTGCTCTTCAATTTAACTCACATATAGTTGAACCAACTTTTTTTTCTCCTATATATAATTAATTTGTTAATGTTCTAGCCTTTTAAAAATAAAAATAAAAAAGCCAAAAACAAATTTAATTTACTCCTAGGTGTAATGGTAGATCATGATGAGCACTAATTGATATTGCTGTAAAATTAATGTTCAAAGGACAATTGTAAATCAAAACCGAATTTACTGTTTAGCAAACTAAATTAATTTTCATGAAACAAGTTTTGTTGGTTAATTAATTATTACTTCCTTCGTTCCGATTTACTAGTATTATTATTTTTCATTTTAGTTCATTTAAAAAAAGAATGTTTTTTTTTCATCGCTTTAATTTCGATGTTCCACATGACATATTTAAAACCACATTTTGCATTAAAAAAAATTGCTTTCTGAAACTCGATGCGAAATAAAAATCTGACAAATAAATTGACGAACGAAGTATTGTGTGGTCAAAGAGTTTTGAATGCAGATATTGAAGAGTTGCATCAGTTTGGTTTGATGATGGCAACTGTTGAACTTTAAAACATAGCACAGAGTCATTGACAAAAATAACCCCAACTAACCCTAAGCGGCCACGTGGAAGGATCTACACTGCTAACTATAACTATAACAGGTTCGATAGAACTTAATAATTTTGATTCAAATAATATATTATATTAAAATTTTACTTAGTATGTTGCATAAGTTATCTAATTATGAAAAATCTAATCGTTATACTGTTTTAAAATTTATAAATTTAAAATTTTGAATCCGTGTTTTGACGGGATTGTACGATTCTTAATTGATGTTTTTTTCTATTGTCTGCTTGTCTACTGTAACTAGTCTCTCCAGTCACAATCTGAATTACTGCTACTGTCTAGTATTTTTATTTATTTATTTGACAAGGCAACCATAGTTTCTTTATAAGAATCACACGTTTAATTTAAGAAATTGACTAGAGAGAAGTATGTATTTAATTCATAATATGACTAGCTGAATGGCAAGGACATGAATCTATCAAAACTGTATCTCTATCGTTGATTTGTTGATAGGTTGGAAAGGGAAATCTTGGCGTACGTAACTGGTAAAATTATTATCATGTGATCAGAATATAATGAATTTGAGTTGTGAAAATAATCTCTTACCGTCCTTTTTTTCAAGTACAATTAATAGGACGATCCCGCACATAGTGGGCACTTATTACACCGTGTTGTCCTTTTTTTCAAGTACAACTTATAGACGACTTTTAGTCGTTGAATCTAATAGTCATTTTGTTCTAAAATTCAAAACTCATAAACATAAAATCTCGAACTAATCTTTACCAATATCTTTACATCCTTGCGGTGCTAATTAATATATATCTATTGTCTGCTCGTCTAGTGTTACTGGTCTCTCAAGTCGCAGTCTAATGTGTCAACTGTTTGTAATTGAATTATTAATCCTATATATGTCATTTATAAAATTTTCACAAATTGAAAAGGCAAGAAAAGATTGTCAATAACAATCACACGTTTGGTTTTAAGAAATTAAAGTTGACTAGAGAGAGATGCATTTAATTCATAATTAATCTCACTAATGAATATTGCACGGTGGACGACTGGACGTATATGAATCTATCAAGAATTCTCTATCCTTGATTTTATGCAACTGCTCAACTAATAATATGTTTGATACAAAGAAAAATATTTTCTAAAAACTGTATTTATATTAGACTAAGTAACACTCCCCCTCCCCCCTCTCCGTATTATATTGTCCACACTCATATTGACAGTTGAAGCATGTAGGATGTTAGAATGGATTAGAGTCCGCATCAGCTGATCAGTAATGAACTAATTTGATGATTTGCTTATATGAACTCGGAGTATGACATTTCTTACCTCCTTCTAATAAAAGACATTATTGTTACTTATTTTATATTATTTCAAACACGATTTGACATGAGTATATAAATATTAGTATTATATAATTTCTCATTTAAATTATGATGACTCGTTTGATTTTATTTCATTTCTTTCTAGTGATTGATTGATGGTAATGTACTACCTATTAATTAAACATAACTAAATTATAGTGTTAGTAATTTTTGAGGAACCCGACATCATGTTTTATAAATGACTTCCACTAACTTTCATCTGATTTTGATGGGACAATAATTCTATATATCACATTTTCTTTGGTAAAAGAATTCATAGATACATAATTAGACACTCAAATTTGATCAGGCATCAACAACGGACGATTAAACACTTCAATTCATTCCTATCATGGACATCCAAATTTGATGCAACGTACCTAAATAAATTATGGAGGTAAGAAATATTGATTTAATAGCAGTATCTTCCAAAAATCTAGTAATTGGAAAAGGAAGCATGAAAGGCATTTAATTTTGAATTCAAAACTCGTAACTCCATCATTTACTTTTACCTAAAAGTTCGGCCTATGTAACTTTCAAATAATTATTATGTGAAGTTGTTTCCACCTAACTAAGTGAGTATTTTTCAGTCTAGTCTAGTCTAGTCTAGTACTCCTACGTAGGAGTACTATGCAACAAAACATTAAGAGGCCATTTTCCTGCAGGGATTAAAGAAAGTTAATTTTGACATATAATACATTGTACAATGTTTTTGGTTGGAGGGGTTGAGGAAAATAATTAATGCAACATTTTAATTGCAATATAGATACCCCATAACTTTAATTTGCTTGAGAAGATTATTTTGTCTTATTTTTCTAAGTTACTATACCTTCTTTCACTTGGGTTAATTTTTTTCCCGAACTTCTTGAGTTGATGGTCTACTGGAAATTAAAGTGTCTTTCTACCTCTCAAGTAAGGCTTGCATACACACTATCCTCCACTCTTCAAATTCAATTTGTAAAATTACACTAAATATGTTGTTTCATTGTCGTAGTTCATAATCGAGTCGTTCTATGAGAATTGGTAAGTGTAGGAAAGTGAAACCCTACTAAAAAATGTAAAAGGGAAAGTCACTAAGAATAGGGATAGAGACTAGACAAGAATGATTGGACGTTAACCACTTCCTCAGCAATCTAAAGTGATCGATATCCCCACATATATATACCAACTAAATGATTATTATTATGAGATAAAGAGTTACCTGACATGCACAAAAGCCCTGACCCCAAAATATAATTACTGAAAAAGAAGGAATACTCCATTGGTTACCTTTCTTTGTTCACTGTTTTCATACACTAAAATTTTGGCATTATAAGTTAGGCCCCTTTCTTGGACTTGCCGACCTTGCCTATGCGTTAGGCTACTGTACACAAGTTCGGTTCATTTGACAAAAGCATAATAAATATAGTGTTCATTTAATTTGGTCTATCTCCAGGGTGTGCATTTGATTTAATTTTGTATAGAGTTGAGCAAATAAATACACATCTTATGTAGAGTTTTACGCGTTTTGTGTCATAGAATGCGTATATCTACTTGTTTTATCTTATACAAATTTAAGTGTCTACTTATGCACTACACCCAAAATTGAAGGGTATAGATACTAGTTGAGTTCAAGTTAAAAAGAGCATATTTATATAAGTTATGCCTTCGAGAAATATTGGAGAAACAACAAGAAACTGCAATCGAGTGAAAAAACTAATCACAGTCTTCATTAAATTTTAAAAATAAATTCTTTAAACTACAATTCATGCCAAAGATGCCCCGGAACCGTCTATCTACTTTCACAAAGTAGGAACAAAATTGAATACACATCACCATCTCTAGACTCCACTTATGAAATTATATTGACTATGTTGTAGCTATTTAACGACTCACAGTTGGGTTAAACAAAATTGACTACATTCATCGAAGGATGAATGTGATGGTCGGCCCATTAACTATTGAGACCTATTTCCAGTTCTCGACTTCTAAAGTACAAATGTTTGAATGAGCAATAAAGAGTAGAAACAGTGAAAAGTAGCAATATTGTCATGGAGTTTTAAGAAGGTTTCAAATTCCAAAGGTAAAACTCCATGATAATGTCCTGAAATTGCACCTAAAGAGTTAAGACACCATCACTGTAACTTTTCATGGCTAAAAAGTTGGCTATTTGTGAATTATCGCAATGAAAATTATAGTCTGTCACTAATACGGACTGTCGAATTATAAGAATGTCAAGTTCACTAAATCCAACGAAAAGAATATTTCTCTAACTTGCATTGGCATGTAGTCCTTAAAATATACTTCTTCAACGATGAACAAACTTGCAGTTACTTAATTCGACTGCAGATAACATGAAGCTAAGATATCCAATTATTATCGCCTAGACACTTGGGATCTCAGACCAAAACTTTTTATCTCACAATTCACAAATGAACAGCAGTAAATATTATCTGGAGCAAAAAAGCATGTCCCCAGATATTATACTTACTCTAGAGTGTAACATGATCAAATATAGAATACAACACTGAAATCTTCGAGCCACTTCTGATAAATAGGTTTCACTTCATAAAGTTGAAGAAACCTCTAGCTATTCTCATTGTATAGCTCATTCTTCAATAGTAATACCTGGCACATGCATTCTTCCAGATCGGCATATAGAACTAGCACCTCCACTATCTGGCTCAATCAAGTCTTCAATGGAGCCTTCTTTTCACGGTCAGATATACGAGAAGGAGCATTAGAATGTGATTTGAACCGGCCTCTACCTCCTCCATCTTCTTTCTCCTGCATAACATAAACTATTTGTGAGCATCACAGGCATCAACTCTCTCTGGAACACCTAGTTTGATTGACATTGGCACCAAACTACACCTCTATACATCTTAACCTTAGCTGTCCTAACTTCCGCATCCTGGGTGCTTTGGTCGATAAGACCACTCATACTTTTGTGACACAAATTACTATTTAATTAGACTAGAAAGAAGCTAATGACATTGCATGTTGCCTGAAGAAATGCCAAATCACCATATGATCATGAAGCTTATACACCTGTGAATATGATGGCCAGAAGAAATAGCTCGATATGCCAGAGCTGATAACACTATTGATGGAGAGCAAATGGGAAAAGCACAAGCAGAAATCCTTTACCTTTTTCTTAACAATCTGCACCACATCTTCATCCTCAAGCATTTGCGCAAGGCCACAATGCTGGGGGGAGTGCCTTGCACTAGTACCCCACACCAACACATACTTCACATCCTTAACAAGACTCCGATGTATGTGATTACAGAAATCTTCTACCGTACAGCCACCTCTATCCTAAAATCATTAACAACAAAGAAGATGCATCAACACAATTAGAGAAAAGTAATGAGCAGGAAATTAATTATTTCCCTCTGTGGGGGTTCTCAAGTTACTATTTTAACACGAGACCATCTCCACCAATCTATGATCAGTGAATGAAATTTCTAGAGTAACCAAGCATGGAAAGAAAGAAAATCTTCAAGCATGATGTGCAACATAACATACAGCAGAAAGGACCACAGGATCTGTGAAGTCTGGTTGCTGGCCTTGAGGCTTTGTGTAAATTCTGACAAGACCCATCGCTTCCCACATTTTTGCAAGCAATCTGTCCAGATTCAGCTGTATCATAAAAATAAGTGCAACATTAACTA
>JAJOOR010014504.1:0-21206 GCA_036250505.1 Solanum acaule
AGAAGAAGAGAGAAGGGGTGGGGGTGGGGTGTGGTGGGGTGGGTTGAAGAAGAAGAGAAAAAAGATGGGGTGGGGCTGAAGAAGAAGAGAGAAGGGGTGGGGTGGGGTGGGCTAAAGAAGAAAGATTTTGAGATTTTTTAAATTTATTATTATTATTATTTTGTCTTATAATTTTTAAATAAAAATATTGCATTCACTTGCTTTAAAACGCGTGTGGTCTCACATTTGTCCAAGTCACCCATTTTAATGCCACATAAGCTCGGTCAATGGTCAAAGGGGTTTAGAAAATAGAGGTTCATCGAGTTTAAGGATTCATTTGGCAAAGTGATGAGTAAAAGAGTTCAACTGACAAATGGAGTCAAATACATGGGTCTCCCAGATCATTCCGCCTAAGATATACCAAAATATCTTTTAACATGTCACCTCTTTTTGAAACAGGCTAGAAGGAAAGTAACACAAATAAATTAAAATGAAGGGAGTATTTGTTTCCCTTGGGATCTAAATATATATTGGTTCTATTTCGATAGTTGTCCTTCTTCACCCATAATCAAATATCTTTAGTTTGAGCTTTGAGGATGAAAAAATCTTGCTGGGAGTGTTGTCCCCAAAATGAGCTCTACATTCTGCAACAAGCTATTCAAATTTAATCGATTTTCAATGGAGATACTGAATATTGAGTGGGGAAAAGAAAAAAAAGAAAAGAAAATATGATGTTTATAATATTTCCCTATATAAATAAAATCAAGTTTTTGTTTGTCATTGTACCTAATTACTGATGATAAGTATAATTAGAATCGTGAAAAGTCAAATAATTTAGTTTTTTTATTATAAGTGCAAAAAAAAAACCAAAATATTAGTATTTTTTTATTTTACGTTTACTATGCCTTTGGCTTAAAATAAAATAAATTCAATTGGTCAGAAATTTTTAATAGGTACTTATTTATTTTATCTACCATAAAATTGAAAACTAAATTCAAATTATTTGTTTTTTCATTGTTGTGTTTCTGATTTTCATTCCAATCATCAAGCTTTACTTTTTCTTTTCTTCTTATGAATTATTTATGGCGTGATGAATTAATAAATATTTGGGACCTTTCTTGGGGTTGAGTTATTCATCATATGGAGTTGGTCTAGTTGAGTATGTTGATTAAAAAAAAGCACCAATTATTCTACTTCTAGTAATTAAAACAAAAATAGTTTGGTGTAGAAAATATTTTGCGTTAATATGATTCGAAAAGGGTGCATCCTGAAGGATATGATATAAACAAGTGCATCCTAAGGAGTAAGGGATATGCTATAAACAACTTACCCAATACAAATATTAGTGATTATTTTCACGATACAAATTAGTGACCTATAAATCACACAAAAATAGTTTTACTATTACTTCGAGTTCCGATAATAAAAGAAAACAGTGTCTCTGAATTGGTCAAATATATAGAAGGAGAAGTAAAGCGAGAAGTACAAGAAACGGCTGCATGTGCCAATTGCTTTAGCTTTCAAGAACAAGCCATGGCATGATCATGGCCCTTGCCGTCCGATCTTCCAATAAGAAATTTTGGGAAAAAAGGATAAATGTATCTCGAACTATCGTAAATGGTATATAAATATCCTTCGTCATACTTTTGGGACGTTGATACCCCTACCGTCCAAAAACTGGAGCATATTTGCCCTTCACTCTAACGGAGGACCAAATAGGGACACGTGGTGCAATCCTACGAATGGACCCGTTTGACCAATTAATTAGACCCAAAATTTATAAACCCGCCCATTTTTATTTTAACCCATTGTTTCTTTAATCATGGATATTCGTGAAGCGAAGTTGAAGTAAAGGTAAGATTGAATCTCCTGGGGCTTGCAATGCTTGTTCATTTTGTTTGTTCAAACTGAGATATATCTCAAGTGGATTTAAAATAAAAATGGGTGGGTTTTTAAATTTTGGGTCTAATTAATTGGTCAAACAGGTCCTTCTGTAGGATTGCACCACGTGTCCATATTTGGTCTTCCATTAGAGTGAAGAGAAAATATGCTTCAGTTTTTGGACGGCAGGGATATCAACATCCCAAAAGTATGACGAAGGATATTTATATACCATTTACGATAGTTCGGGGTATATTTGTCCTTTTTCCCATAAATTTTTATACAAATAACGGATTGAATTTACTATTTGTTTTTTTACCCAGTTTGTATAAATTATGGAAAAAATATTTACAAATATATATTCTCTGATTTTTTTTTAATTTAAACAGTCCATTGACGATTTTTGAGTTGATTTTTCCAGTCGTGTAACTTCATGGAGTTTCGACAAAAATATGTCATTCCTTTGGTAAATTTTCAATTAGACACACACATTATAGCAAATTAAAAGAATTAATTCATACTTATCTTTGATGGAAAAAGTGAAAGTTTAAGTAGAAAGAATAATCGGTCAGAAATGACTTTTGTTAAACTCTTCCTATATATATATATATATTGATTAAATAAGTGTATTGACTTTACTTGTTTGATTAAGTCAAATCGTTATCATAAAATTGGTCGAATTGACTATAATGTCACTTGGGTATTTTATTGTTAAAAATTAAACTATTCTCAGTTTTGACTTCTTCCAAATGTTAAGAGAATGTTACGATACCGATCGCTTGATATTTGTTATGATCATATGCAGAGTACATCATCAATTTTGCATTGTTTATTTAAACTTGAGAGAAGACAATTGTGTAGACTGTAGAGTACATTTAAATTCAGTGATGTCGTACAATAATTTCATGTAGTTAAAATAATAAAAATAGCTCAGCCAAATCGAAATAGAAGAAATGGGACTGACACAGAGGAAACAAAAATTAAAACGGCGAAAAACTAATAACATTCGCCTCTTCACTCGAACACTGACTAGTTTTTGCTTTATACAAACAAGCATTCTAATTTCCATATACAGTATATTTTACACGTGAAATGAAATAACCTGGAAAAAAAAAGCAAGAGTTGGGATTTTATACAAAACTATGATTTACTGCTGCAAACTAACAAATCACTGTGCTGGTGTCTAAGAGAGTCTGATGGCCATTTCTTGAAGAAGTGCCCGCTTCTGTGAAGCGTCAATTACTTGATTGGATTCGGCATTCTCAAGCACATCCGCAATTATTGCTGCTGCATGACCTAGAGGTTCTTCTGCTGCTCTCTTCAGCATGAAGGCCTGTAATTCAGCAGCAAGGACACATTTTAGATACTGTAGCAGTTTTGAGAAATTCAACGAGAAAGCTTCCTCAACTTTTGGCTAAAAAAGAAAGACGCAAAGAAATATGCAAGTGATGGGATCGACCTGTCCATGATGAGTAATTGTCAATGTACATGGTTGCTGATACCAAGGTTCACCATCTATTTGAACAGGAAATGCAGCAAAAAGATGAATTTTGATCAACTGACCCTGTGCTAGCCTCCGAGCTTTGGAAAGCCCCACCTGTTTGCACGAGCAGTAACCTTATCACAAAGGAGTGAAACTAAAAGGCAGCGGAAGATCAAATAGACAAATCATGCCAGGTTGACATCTAATTTGGCGATACAAGAAGCAAATTGTTGTGTTATTGAATTAATATCTATACATAAGCCAAGAGACGGACACATTTAACCAGGAATAAATTCATTCTTCAAAAATAAAGAGACAAATAACCATCAAAAAGTGCTTTGCCCTTGAACATCTGCAAACAAATGCCTAAGTTGAAGCTAGATTAACACACTAGAAAATTTCCTCAAGAACCATGAAAAATATTTTTGCCACATTAATGTGTAAAATTGTTTCCTACATACCTGAAGCTTCCCAAGATGCCACATCCCAGAAATGCCAACAACCTCCAGCATCTTATCATGCATCGATTGAGGATCAAAATTGTCATAGTGTTCATCTTCATTCTGCCACAAGTCTACTCCACCCATGTAGCTTCCAATATTGGCTACAAGAACACCTTCTGCATCCTAGAGATCAAGTCAAAAAGTCATAACTCGTCATTAAAGATAAATAATCTTTTAGTTACTTTAGTTTCAAGACTGCAATTACTCGCTAAACATCTCTAAGATGAAAACACTGAATCATCCACCAAATTTCCAATATAAACTTTAGCACCTTTCCTCCACGATGGAATATTTATTAGTAGTATTTTCAGGGAGTTGAATTATACTTTCGCATCTTCTATTAACTATGAAATTTGGAAAAATATAAACTGAAGGAGTCACATATCAAAGCACTAAAAAAAGCAAGCATTCATAGTTCAAATGTATTTTCCACAAGGACAGTTGAGCCTTTTGGCACCACCTCAGGAACTTCAATCTCCACACCATCAACCTCCACCCTAACTTGCCATGGAAAATCTGCAAATGTCCAATCCATGATACTCCTGGCACCTTCTCTGGCATAAAGAACTTTGTTCATGAACTGCAACATTGTTGCAACGAATTTCAGTCACAAATGCATATAAAATAAAAAGATAATGACATGGAATACAACTCAGTAATATATGCCCAAAAATTCCATACAAATGCCACAAACAAGACTAATACACAAATGATGCAGTTCACTACATTAAAAGAAAAAAGAAAACTATCATAGGCAGCAAATCTTAACGTAACAAAACAGCATACGCAAAACCACATTATTTGCCAGTACAGCAGCTCAGTATACAGACTAACAGGGGGGGACTTAGCTTGCTATTATACTCTTGGTGTAGAATTTATTTCATCTTCATGGAGGAGGTGGATTTGTCTAGCTATTAAACTTTTTCCAGTATATCCTTATTTATTTTAATGTTACACAAAGGAAAGTAGACCGGATGCTCTGCACTTCATCTTAGTTCACCTGGCTTTTATTTTTCACATGATTCACATTATCAAGTGCACCCATTCCAAATTTCAGCCCAATCAAATGATCGGCTGCTGCTGCTAATATATCTCGGGGTAACAAAAATATATTGTTCTGGGGTATATCAAGGTTCCATCTTTGGTTTATATTTCATCTACCAATCCTTCCTAACTCACATCTTTGTTGAAAGAATCTCTTCTGTAATTACTTGCATAAGGATTCAGAAAATACCGGATCACCACCTAGTCACCTACACAGGCAAATTGTTGATAAAACTCCAGGCACTTTCTTTTGACCCAATTTTTTCTCTCCTTATCCATCAGAAAAGAGAAAAAAAATCAAGATAGAAAACATTCTCTAGAATTTCTCTTAGTACCCATAAAACTGATGATAGAACTAGAATAGATATGCACAGTTTGAGGATCGTTACATTATGGGCCTTCCTCTCTATCCTTAAATACCCAATTTCTACCTGAGGCAAGGTTAGAGCCCATGATGTGCACCTAACCCACCCAACACGCCCTACTCTTTACCGCTAGATCAAATCCCTGGGGACGATAACAACAGAATGACCAATATAACAAAAGGAGTCTATCCGGCAGAAGCATGAAAAGTTAACTGGTCATCAGCCGATAACAGTGAATCTTTTTCACAGAACAGGTTTACTCATTCTAACATGCTTTAGAGATAGCAGAGCATACAGAAACATGTATATCACCAACCCTCTCAAAGGGATTGATAGTAAGAGTGCAAAGACAGAAGATTTGAAGCTATCAAACAATGTGATATTCAATAACCCAAGATACTCGGTCATAGGTATCGTCAAAAATCGATGAGTATCACAAGCATGCAGATATGCTCATAATCCTGACATAGCCAGAGTGTCATAGAATGTCAACACACTAAACCAAACAGGGAAGCTTTACAGTTGGCACCATAATACATGAACAGGGAATGTGCACATAGAATTCAGGGCTATAAAATAGAAACATCAAGCTGCAGGTTAACCATTCTGCATCTGAAGTACGCTAGGACTAAGATATTGTGCGATAGAAGTGTTATATCTCGTCTCAACATAGACCAAAAACACTTGATATGACAAGAAAACATCCACCCTAATAATGACAAGAAAACATCTAGGTCTGAGATATTATGGTAGCTACGTTCCACAAATCCAGATTCTTCTTTGAAGAATTCCTTCTTAACCAAAAAAAAATCCAAAAAGTGTAGATCTACTTACCTTATTTGAAGATAATGTCATAGAGAACCTTAGTAACCAGGCTGACTCCATGAAATTTAATTGGAAAAGATGACTGTTACAAGCATATAAATCTATCCACAGTAATTCCATATGTGAACAGTTCAATGACTTTCATTTCCACATACAACAGAGGCAACAAATATCAGGAAGAAATATGGTGAAACTACAAAGAAACTGGGTCGCAAAACCCCCTCAACAGGAACTAAGAACACTCTGAAACTAAAGCATAAACCTAAGACTACAGTAAAGTTCACAGGGAAACTAATTTGTTCCTTTCTCCATAACCAGACACTAGTCTTATCATGATGTTGTATGAGGATCCGTGAAGGTTTATCATCACTAGATCGACTGTCATAGCACAAGTTTGAAGCTACAGACGATTCTTTATCAAACCAAATTTGACAACCCAAATTTGTGTTCAGATGCTCTTGTGGAACATAACTTATGGTTTACATGGCAACTAATTTGTTTATTTTTTGCAAAACAAAACCAATTTTATTATGATGGTACACATATAAGTTCATCATCAGACATATCGACTATCAAAGCAATAGTTGAAAACTATAGACCTGTTTCTTTATCAAACCAAATCCACTAATCCAATTATCATGTTTCACATGATCTTATGGAACATAATCTGCATACCTGATTGTAGAACTTCTCGGGGTTTTCCTCCCTCATATTATGGATTTCTAATGCAACCTTTGCATCACAACCAACCCCTGGAACATCAACAGGGGACACTCATCAAATTTTGCAAGGAAATAAGATTAAAATTGGAGAAGTGAGACACTGATCATAATATGCTCCAGTGATGCAAATTTCATATATATTGTTTGCAGCTTAGAGAAGATCAGTCACCATACCAAGATAGTTGTTCAAGAACTTCGGGGGTTCAAGCAGCTTTCCCTGCTGATTTACTATAGAAACTTTCCATCGATCAAGGATAGTTACTGCCGCTTGTTCTATATCATGTAAAAGTGTGCAAAGACCACCTTGTCTCTCAACTGACCCTAAACCACCTCCCCAAGAAAGAACTCGAGCCAAATCATTTCCCGTCCCGGCGGGGAGTATTGCCACCGGTGGAGGAGAAACATAGTTTTGTTTATCTATGGTATCCAAAACCCAGCCAACAGTTCCATCACCTCCACAGACAAGAATCCGGAAGTGTGGCACTCTTCTGAAAAGATGCAGACCAACTTCCGGTCCTTCTGTTGAACTCAACTCAAAGACCTAAGTAACATATCCATGGAAAATCACAGATTAAAACACTGGCTCGCTGGAAAATATTCATGAATCTACTTAGAACCTAAAACACATAAAAGGTTTTTAAACAGAAAAGACAAGTTGTATCTTCAACGACGTTCTTAAGGCATTATCAAGTCGCATAAAAAGGAAATTAGCAAGCCAGACACACCGAAACCTGGTAGACAGTACCGTAATCATATAATGCCATATTTGTTCCTTTTCCTGACAAGATCTATCACCATTCACCACAAGACCAAGAAAAGAGTTAGCTTTGATTTACAACTATATTAGTAGTATGAAAAATATCTTATGCAGAGAAGTGGATTTCTTTAATGACAAGTTGCATCTTTAATGACGTTCTTAAGGCATTATCAAGTCGCATAAAAAGGAAATTAGCAAGCCGGACACACCGAAACCTGGTAAACAGTAATGCAATCATATAATACCATATTGGTTCCTTTTCGTGACAAGATCTACCTCCATTCACCACAAGACCAAGAAAAGAGTTAGCTTTGATTTACAACTATATTAGTAGTATGAAAAAATATTTTATGCAGAAAGTGGATTTCTTAGTTATATGTTTAGATAAGTTAATCTATAATAATGTACATTGTTAGGTGGCACACAATTTACAATAGTCCATAGACATGTGTCAAACACTATGTAAAGCATGGGGAGAAAAAGCAGACTGCGCATAAAATAAGACTCATGGGATTTTTTCCAGCAGCTACAAGCTCTCTAAGCCATTTTAAGGACAGAACAATCAACTAACAACCTATGGTGGTAACATTCCCTAAAATGTAATTGTTGTGCTGATTGACACATCTCTACACATGGATAAGATAGCAAGTAGTTCATAAGATGGATGCTAAAAGAACAGTGACTAGATAAGGAGCTTCACCTCACCTGAACTGGGTTTAATAGAAGGTTCAACCGCTGCCTAAGTGAATCTCCTCGTTGAGCTCCACTTTTCTTGTTTATAAAAACTAGCAGAGGTCTGGCATCTGGAGGCAAATCAGTCAATTCATATTTCTGCCCTATTAATTGAGATTCATCCTTCTGATTAATGGATGAACTCCTCTTGAAGCTGGGTATAGATATCAACTTTTTAACACCACTGTCTTGCTGCTGATCCACATCTCTATTTACACCACTATTGCAGTTTTCATCTGTATTACCATTACCATTCACTTGATGAGAATCAGCAGTGCATTCAGTAGTTGTGTCCCCAACAACATCACCACTGCTTGTCTCTGCAGAGGTCCCACTCTCATGTTTCTCTTTACT
The DNA here is from genome assembly GCA_036250505.1 of Solanum acaule. Taxonomy (NCBI): domain Eukaryota; kingdom Viridiplantae; phylum Streptophyta; class Magnoliopsida; order Solanales; family Solanaceae; genus Solanum; species Solanum acaule. The sequence continues at coordinate 8,646 of JAJOOR010014504.1, forward strand.
GTGCTTGTATTTCTTGCTTTGACTTATTATACTAGCACGGACTGAAGAAGCAATTTCATTGGCACCTTGTGTGATAGAACTCAGCAGTCCTCCCCTGTTAAACTCTTTCACATAAAGTGGCGATAGAATAAGCCTTCTGAAAGGGCCCAGGTCACATATATCACCTGTTTCATTGAACATATTGGCATGACAATCAACATGAACTAGGCGCTGACACCACAAGCAACACCATATAGGGGACCCACCAAGAAATGAACTTGGCTCTTCACAGTAGCTGCAGAAATAAGATTCATCAGGTTGATCAGCTACCTCTGTCCAGCGCACTGCCCACTGATGTACCACATGCGGGTATCCAAACATAGATGTGCATTTACAATCCTTGTGAGCACTCGATGAGCAACTCAGATGAGCTGCTGCACCACATATGCTGCAACGATTAAAAAATCTTTCTAAAGCAACAATTGGACCAAGAGTCTGAGATGGAGAAATGGACTTCAAACAGACACAGCATTTTAAACTTTTCCCTCGAGAAACGGTCTCCAAAGCCCAAGTATGAGGAGCAGCAGGGACCTTATTCCTTGTTTTGGGGTTTTTCTTTGACCTGGCTATGGCTTTCATCCAACTACCATTTATGTTCCTTCTCCACTGGAAAGCTGTGTAAAATATAGTTAAAATTCCTACTAAACCAGCAATTAAACAGGAGAGAATAAACAGAGGGGATTCTGCCATCTCAGAAGGATTTTTGCTGATCCGACTAAGAAGTGGAAACTCTGATTCTCTATAATCTTCCATTTTGGAATTCTATATTTCCATACTTTATACACAATTACACATATGCTAGTATAATCTGAACCTAGATGAGCATTAGGCTACGAATAATAGCATCATGCACCTCCTTAACACTACCACAATCTAAAGCCATGCTGGCGTTAGTATCCTATGTCGAGTTTCATTTTTCCCCAATTATGCCAAACATATTAGCTTACTATTAAGTATGAGCAACCAACGACAACACTTGGAACCTTTGTCCATAGATGATGATACTTCAATTCAACACATCCTTGGAATCCTGCTTAAGTTCATTTCGACCCCTGAAGGGCCCTAAACCTTTGAATCAACACAACAAGAAACAAAATATAACCTGCAAAAGAAAAGAAAAACATTTATATCAGACAGTACCCAGAAACATTCCACTAAACCTTAGCTGAGATCATGTAACATTAGCATAATTTTGGCCAAGGGAAAAAACTAAAACATGAAATACATTTACCAAATATTAACCAGAAAGTAAAACTATTACTACACTGCATAGCTCCCAAGGTGGTGTAGCCTAGTAAAGTGGATTGAAAACCATGAGTTCTCATGTTCAAATCTAGCATAGACAAAAACACTAGGTGATTTCTTCCTCCGTCTCCTAACATTTTATTCATTTTTTATGACCTTAGTGTCCGGGCAAGCTTTTGCGCACCTCAACTAATTAATTACACACATATCTTGTGTAACTCATCGAGTTGGCGTCCAAACACCAGTCACAAAGGGAAAAAAAAACTATTATACCGCATAGACTATTACAAGTAATCTTTTGCACAAGAGATTGCACTTCACAACTATCATTAGCATTGAAGCAAAAACGCTGAACTTGCTTCTCTAGCTAATTGGTTGATCAGAGAAAAAGCAGATTGGTGTAGCGAATCGATGAAACAATTTCCGACGAAATTCCTTGGAAAAGATGGAAAATCAAACCAAAAAGTAGTTATACTGATTTATTATGAACGAACCGAGAATCAGGAAATGGCTCAAAACGAAGAAAGTAACGTGATCATATATAACTCATAGTTCGTCAATAACATGTCAATCAATTCAGCAAAACCATAACAAATTGGTAGTTAACAACCTCTTACCGAATTAATTAACAAAATTTGAAAGAGAATTGAATTAGCGTTGTGCTCTGTTTGTTCCTCTGAACAGAATCGTAGCTGCAAAACCCTAGGCGTTTGAAGGAAAAATGGAGAATCGGAGTCCAAATCTCTTTTTGCTTTAATCAAATGCAGAATTTAGTCCTCCTATTTAATTTTGATTCGGTTATTAATGAAGTGTTAGACAACCAACGGCTTAATTATGAATTTTTTTATTATTATACAAGTTTCTAGAGTGTCCTTATGTATATTCCTAATCCTACCTCTAGAGCAGGGGGCGATGAATCGGAGATCCACAGGGCTACACGTGGATTCTCTCAGAGTGTGTCGACACTGGAGGGCCCATGTTCGAATTGGGCCCTTGCTCTGTGGATTTATACTGAAGCAACACGCTGGGGACACGGTACTCATCACCTATGCCCATTGCATTTTATTTTATAAAAAAAATATCGTTTTCTAATTAATCTTCAATTTCAATAAAACCAGTGATTTGACCCAAAAAAAATAAATTCAATTAACAAAATAAGGTTTGGATAAGTATACAATTGCTGGTGGCACGATCTTCCAGTTTTATAAATTGTGGGATAAGTTATTTTAAACTTGACAATTAAATGAGAAATCAAAATTTCATGCCTGAATTATATTTTTTATTTTAGGACTATTTTTTTAATGTTTCGTATCAAACAATCCTAAGGATCGTTTGGTTGGGAATAAACTATTTTGGATTAACTATCTCGGACTAAATTATTTCCGAATAAGTTATATCAGAATAAGTTATTGCACCATGTATATGAAATAACTTATCTCATCACTAAGATATAAATGGTGGATAATTAATCTCATTACAAGTTAATACTCTCTCCTTCCAACAATAGTTATCCACATTTTATCCTAAATTATCTTACCTTATACCACGCAACAAACGACCCTACAGTATAAAATCAATAGGAAAGCGGCAAAAGTGAAATGGCACCAAACGAACCTAAGAGTATAAAATCAAAAGGAAAGCGGCAAAAGTGAAAATGGCAACAGGGAAAGTTGAGAGCATTACGACACCTTCAGTAGACTCAAATATCAGTCCAAACAAAGGTTGAAAATACCGCTTCTTCCATTTTTGCATTTTCTTGTGAGATGGGAGTCTTTACTCATTACTACAACTTATTCTTCTAGAAAAAACTACACGAGGGCTTTAAATTACAATATTGAACGTACGTAAGCAGCCCCCAAGCAAGTTCATAGGCTTTTGACAGAACTTTGTAAATGCAACCTCTAAAGCTTCGTGCATTTGGACTCGACTTTGATCTAATTTTTAAATGTTCTGATGATTATACCAACTAACCTGTTCTTGGCTTTTAGAAAAGATTTAGACAGTCTACTTGGAAAATGCAATTTAACACTATAAGCCCTTTACAATTGTTTGCCTTGGTACAATCGATCAAGCTGTGTTGTTGTACAAAAAAACCTCTGCACATACACAACTCGCAGAAGTTTCTCGAGAATGAAATTGCAACAAGAGTTGTCAATTTGACAGTTTTGAGAACCTTCATCACAACATTTTGAAAAAGAACTTGGAATGGTTAAATGTTCCCCATAGGATATTATCTGGTAAAAGATATTTTAACCTTCAACGAAATCTTTCTCTGAACATAAAATAGATAATGTAAAATTGAAGAAGGTGGTGATCATATATGCAGGATGAGGTGGATAGGCAAATAAGAGTGAGTATTTTATGCAGAATGACATTTAACTCAACGCAAACACAGAAAATAAAAAAGGCAGCGACACTCGGATAAGAGCAGCCAAAGTAACATTTGAAGTATTTTAAAGGACAAAATTAGCATACTGATGCAAAAGAATCCCAGATTGAAAATAAAAGGGCAAAACATGCAGACAACGATTCAACAATACCCTACACCTATAATAGGTCCAAGCAGAAATTATAAGTTGGCAACAACTCATGTACTCATCAAAACGCCTCCTTTTTCATATCTTAATTGGCAGCCGTAATTCGACCTGCAACCTGATCAAGATCTCTTTGCCCATTGGATGTAATTCTCCTCCCACTGGGTAAAAGGAAATAAAAGACATAAATCAGAACACTATAGGTATCAGAAACACAATTAACAAACAATGCGACAAATGTGACACTTGATATTCATTTGAAGAACCCTAGGACACTTTTTCGCTTAACATTTCTTTATCAGGACATATAGAAGAACAAGAATACAACACATTACCGTGAATAAAGCAATTATTAAACAACTAAATTATTCTACTAAAAAGACATGTCATTACTGCGACACCAAATCTGTGGAGTTCTTCCTAACCAAAAGAAATACATGCCTAGCAACACCAAAAATCAAGAAAGATGCAATTCAATTGTGAAAGAATACGTACCCCTTTGGGTCAAAGTCAATGATGTTCATGGTCTGCAATTGCTGAAGGATGTGGCGTGCAACTGAACCACTGCTCTTGCAGAAATGACGGGGACGGCTGCCATTCCTCTGGTTTCCACCATAGATTCGGCGGAATCCTCCAACCCCAATACCTCCTCTTAAATAGATCTTTCTGGCCATAGAGGCTGTCCATTAAATTCAAATCAAGAGTGAAGAAGAGTCAGGAAACCAAATTTTTAATTCACATGAATCCCTTCTTCAAATAGGGAGATCAGAAAGAACATACCTGCCCTGATGTAGTACCAATCAGGGTCATAGGGAGCAAGCTCCTTCAATTTTCCAGTTTTAACAATATCAGTCCATTCTGGCAGCTCCAACTACAGATATGAAATTAAATAATAAGATCACTATGATTTTTATTCACATCAAAACTGGCATTCAGTAGGAAGTCTGGTCCATTACCAAAACAACCAAACAATGGATGGGGCAAAATACACAGTCTAACCAATAATAAAGGGAAGAGACACACTCTTCTTACTGAAAACAATGTATGACTTACTACTGGAATATAAAGAAATATCTGTTCTTACATGGGAGAATGAAGCTAGGATTTCAGCCTTGTGGATTCTACATCACAAATTAAAGTACTAATTACTGGATACTAAATGTGAGTGCATATAATCAATGAATTCCTCATCACAAATACACATTGAGCAAAAGCTAATGTGTTCTGCTGAGAACGTCCATATCTACGCTTTTACATCAGTCTCTACCTTACATAAAAGGCAATCTCATTCTATCACCTTACTAATACTATAAACAGAGCATATGCCTTTAAACAAAACACAGCAGCAGATTCAAGTACAAATCAGATACATTTTGTATACTTATAACAAGCCTTACAGTCCTTAGACAGAAATCAACACACTGTTATCCATAATTCTAGAGAGCCTAGTAATATTATTCTGCTGAGCCCGTTCATATCTATGCTTTTACATCAGTCTCTACCTTACATAAAAGGCAATCTCATTCTATCACCCTAAGACTACACATTCTAAGGCAACCAAATAAAATATAAGCAGACCGTATGCCATTAAACAAAACACAGCAGCAGATTCAAGTACAAATCAGATACATTTTGTATACTAATAACAAGTCTTACAGTCCAAAAACAGAAATCAACATACTATTTTCGATGATTCTAGAGAGCCTAGTGATATTATAATTTAATGTATAGAATGAACAACCACCTGACTCCCCAAAATCCTACAGTTCAACCACCATATCAAGGGACATTCTAGCCAAAAGTATAAGCAAATCACTCATAAAACATAGCGAACACAAAATAATATAAATGATCAACTTCAAAACATTAAGCTAACACAAAAATTGTACACATATACAAGTACATCCTGCCCGCTGTATTGCCGGAGAAGAAAATATACCTTGCCGGAGCGCTTCAGATGCGCGGCGTACGCCTTGACGAACTCATGTGGTGAAACGTCCTTCACATTTCTCGGCGGCTCCATCTTTTTCGCTTCGCTACCCTTCTCCTTGCGGCGGCTTGTGCGACTCTCCTGCTCTCAGCAAGGGTTTGTATGGTAAGATGGAATCCGGAGCTAGGGTTTAGATATTTATAGGAACTAGATAGATGGGTAAAGGCCCATTTACAAAGCCCAACATTGGAATCGTAAGTGTTTGTTTGGTGTTCAGTTTATTTTTTAAAAAATAAAATAATTGTCAATATTTTTAGCTAATAGAAAATAATGGAAATCACACTTAACAATTGTTTTTTATTGAGTAAATTTTAGGTTTAGCAAGTATAAAAATCATATTTGTATATTATAGTATAATTTGCATAATTGCGCTCCGTAGCAAATTTTATGTTTGCTATGGAGCATGAGATTTGTATAAAAATCACAGGCAGCTTTGATTTGTATAAAATTGCAGGCATTTGATTTGTATAAATTGCAGTGATTTGTATAAATCGGGTGTCTGTGTCTATGAAAATTGTGTTTGTATATGTTCTTTATGTTTGTATATTTGTATAAAATTTGAATTTGTATACAATTGAATCAAAATAAAAATATTTGTATATCAAATATCTCTCTCTCTGGCTTTATACAACACAAATTATACATTGTAATTTGTATAATTTGTGTTTGTATAAAGCGAGAAAGAGAGAAAGGCAAAAGAGAACTGGTAGGGAAAGATCTGTATTTGTATAATTATAAGTGTATAGGACAAAAATATATGTATTTCTATTTGTATATACGGTTTTCTCTTGCTTTATACAAACACAAACGCAATTTATACATTTGTGTTTTGTATAAAGTGAGAGTGGCGAAGGAGAGTGGCAAGCAAGATTAGGGAGAGTGTCGAGCGAGATTTTTGGGGAGAGAGGCGAATGTCAAGTGTTTGCTATGGATTAGAATCAAATGAAACTGTAGTTATAAGATTTAATTTGAATTAATAGTTTGTTATTTTATACAATTTCCCTTTTTTTATTTATATGAAATTAAATAATGATTTATAACTTGTATAAATTAAAAAAAAAATTGTGCTTTAATTAGGAGTGAGCATTAGAGTATTGAAAATTTCTCAGAATATGTATTTTTGATTCATAAAATTATGCTATTATTATTATACCAATTTAATTTGATATGATTTAATATTTTTAAATTTAATTATATTATTTTGTGGTACGATAAATCTCTTTTCTAATTCTCCTTGCTCTATAGTCTATTCCCATTTTTCTTCTTAAGATAAAAGAAAAAATAAATTAAGAGACAAATTAGAACTATCAAGTCGCAACACAATTAACTGGGTTGAGAGTTCTTTAAGTTTCACGGGCCGAAAAGGATTAGCCTATCATATGAATGGGCTTTAAAATTAGGGAAAATTATATATAATAACAAACTACTAATTCAAATTAAATGTCATAATTACAGTTTAATTTAATTGTACCCCGTAGCAAATTGTTGCTATTTCGCCTCTCTCCCTTGTGAATCTCGCTCGGCAGTCTCTCCCTCGCCTCTCTCGCTTTTTATACAAACGCAAATGTATAAAATGCGTTTGTGTTTGTATAAAGCGAGAGAAAATTGTATATATACATATATTTTCGTTCTCCTCTCCCAGATCTCGCTTACCACTCTCCCAGATCTCGCTTACCACTCTCCCAGATGTATACATTGCGTTTGTGTTTGTATAAAGCGAGAAAAAATTGTATATACAAATACAAATACATATATTTTCGTCCTATACACTTATGATTATACAAATACAGATCTTCCCCTGCCCAGTTTTCTTTTGTCTCTCTCTTTTCTTGCTTTACACAAACACATATTATACAATTGATTCTTTTGTATATGTATACCGAAAAAGATTATACAATTGCTTCTTTTTTATATATGTATAGCGAAATATACATATTAATAACACAAATTATGCAAACTATAGCTATATCATACAAATATGATTTTTGTGTTTGCTATATGTGAAAGTTGCTCTTAAAATTACCAACTTAACCTATCATTGATTTATGTGATACGAAGGAAATTTCAAAAGTCAATCAATTTTTTTTATTACTCTCTTTGTATTGATTTATGTGATACGAATGAAATTTCAAAAGTCAATCATTTTTTTACAAGTTCTTTTTGATATTTTAGTTATTAATTATTGTGATTTACAATATATTTTATGTATTTAACATAATATATATTTCTCCCTTTATTCCAATTTATGTGGTATAAATGAAATTTGAGAGTTAACTAAAACTTTTTATATGTTTTTAAATATTTTAAGCTATTAATTTTTATGATTATATTAGTTTTTACATAATTTTTTAATTTATAGAAAGTAATAAAAGACAAATTTTTAAAGAAGGAAACATTAAAATTACCAAATTAGCTACCCTGACATACAAGAAGGAAACTACTATTGTTTTCGTTGTGCATTTTATCTTTTTATATGTCCGTTTGTATGTTTGCCTTATTTAATTTTTTTTTATTCTTTTCCTTTTTCCCCGAAATAAATGTAATCAATTTTCATTCAATTTATAATTTGAGTATGGTAGATTTTTCATAAAATTAGGATGAGGTAATTTTTTAAAAGAAAATACAGTAAAAATCTTATTAAATTAATACACGGTAAATTAATAATCTCTTCAAGATAAATTTTTTCACCGGTTTTGATTTGGGCCAATGAAAAAAATCACACATTTCGATAAGATAATAACATAATATATTTTCAAGAGACCCCTATATAAATATATGGTTCCATTTATATTATAAATTGATATTTCTTTTAAAAAACAAATAAATCTAAGACAATTTAATAAAATATGATTCTATAGTGCTTGTTTTTTTGTTAAATTTTAATTCTAGTTGAAGTTCAACTCTAACTTTTGTTATTGTATCCAAAAGTTCTGATGTTGTCTTTACGAACTGCACCATCAAAGCTCTTATTATTCCAACATCACAAGGTTGAATCTCAAAACACTCTTTAAATTAATAAATATTAATTTCTTTAAATTAATAAATATCAATTTATCAATTAACTAATAATAATATTTTTTTAATCCCACTTATATTAATTTAATGAGATTTAGTAATTTGAGTAGGAGTAAGCTATATATAGAAACTTGAGTGATGGGAGGAAATGAAAATGAAAAAAAAATATATAGAGGAGTACAAGAAAAGAAAACAAGTATATCAAGAAAAAAAAGGAAAGAAAAGATTCCATATAATATGGCGGAAATTTAGGTTTAAATTGAAAACAATGATTTATTTAGGTTGTTTTATATTTAGTTTCTCAAAGTTATATACAACAATAACGAATCGTTCAAATGGTAAGAAAAATTACTTAAAAGAATTCTCAAAAAGAGGAAAGAATTTTGGTGAAAAAAAAGTTATCAATTATATTGATTGTAATGTAAATAAGGAATGCGCAAAATTAACGTATGAGAAAAAAAAAATAGAAAAGAAACGTATAAAGAAAAGATGAGACAAAAAATGTAAAGAAATAAAGTTAATGCTAAAATTTGAATTTGACCATGTCGTTGTATTTTGGTTTTCTATTATTCTATTTTTAACTTCATTCTGATTGATGAAATATGTATACGTTTTCACATTAATAAGAATATGAGTATCAGTGTGGATTAAATTTCAAAAATTATACTTCGCAACATTGGTACTGTGTGGTACTTTTTCAATCCAAATTTATGTTTTATTATTTGCTTTTTGAGATTTAAATTATGTAAGCTTTTGATAAAATTTTAAATGTATTTTTTCCATCATATATTGTTGACGATGAGAATAACTGCACTTATAATATTTTTTGGTATAATTTGTTAATATTTAAATATTAATTTTAAAATATTTTAAGTTAATTTAATTTGAAAAATGAGTTAAATAAAGAGAAAATATCATATAAACTAAAACAGAAAAATATTATGTAACTAAGAATCCATAATTTTCCAAATGGTAACTCCATTGTATCCAATTACAATATTCATTTTCATTAATGTAATTACTTAATTTTAGCTCCTTCTCAAGAGAATATTATGGCTATAAATTGTATGTCCACAACAAATCCATCATTCAAATTAAATCAATCAGTGAGTTGAAACTAATTTAGAGAAAAATTGTTTTACTTAAAATGGCCAGACACCAAAGTATTTTGTTTATCACATTTTATATTATACTTTTAGTTGAAGCATATGAATCTAAAGAGGTAGAAGGAAATTTGCATGCCGATGGATGGAAAAATGCACGTGCTACATTTTACGGTGACATGAGTGGTGGTGAAACCATGCGTAAGTTATAATTATATTATAATTCCTCATATGTTGTTGAGACACTTAACGTGGTGTCAAGATATCGATCAAGCTAGAATTTTTTTTTTTTGAAAAAATATTTGATATTGCGTAGATATATAAAAGTTTTTTTTATTGAAGTTGTTTAATTGACTACCTTTCAAAATGAATAAAATTTTCAAAGTATAAAGATGTATTTTGAGTGTTCTTTAAAAATAATCTCTCTACCTTCACGAGATAAATGTAAGGTCTATATACACTCTGCCCCAAAATATGTTATTGTTGTTAATGATTTTTCATTATATTGCAGAAGGAGCTTGTGGTTATGGAGACTTATTCAAGCAAGGGTATGGCCTGGAAACAGCAGCACTAAGCACAGCACTTTTAAACCATGGATCTACCTGTGGAGCTTGCTATCAAATAATGTGTGTCAATGCTCCTAAAGCATGCCATCCAGGCCAAATCATAACTATAACAGCCACCAATTTCTGCCCTCCAAATTACACAAAAACTGAAGACATTTGGTGCAATCCTCCACAACATCACTTTGATCTGTCATTGCCTATGTTCTTAAAGATTGCTGAGTACAAAGCAGGGGTTGTACCAGTTGTTTACAGAAGAGTCACTTGCCAGAAAAAAGGAGGTCTAAAGATTGAGATCAAAGGGAATCCTAATTGGATTCTTGTTCTTGTTTTCAATGTAGGTGGTGTTGGAGATGTTGTCAATATGAAAATCAAAGGATCTAAGACTGGATGGCTACAAATGAAGCGGAATTGGGGACAAAAATGGGAGACTTCTCAGCAATTGATAGGACAAAACTTGTCATTCCAAGTACAAACTAGCGATGGCAAATGGGTTCAATCTGATAATGTTGTTCCTCATAACTGGCAATTTGGTCAGACATTTGAAGCAAAGAATAATTTTTAGTGATTATGTATTTTGGAAAATGAGTAGTTTATCAGCTTTTTTTTAGAAGTTTTTTGTTTCCGAATAAATTTTCTATCTGTGAGTAAATATTGTGCAAGGAAGGACATTGTGATAATTTTTGTTACTTTATTTATTTTTTCTTATAATATACTACAGTTAATTGCGTGAGAAGAAAGACGATAATGAACACATTCTAGTTCTAGCATTTAAAAAGGCTTAACATATGGAGCAAAGGAAATAAATCACTATCACCAACAATTCTTTTTTAGAGTTTTTATAAAAATACCTATCTCTTTTTTCACCTTTAACATATTAAATTTTCATTGAACATAATTTGGTTATTGGACTTTTTTACTTTTTTGGTTGAATACGTTTGCGTTTAGGACATGCATAAAAACTCCTGCAATTACCAATATTTTTTTAATAGTTTAATGCCTAGAAATTATAGTGGGAAAAATATGTTTTTATTGTTTAAATAATAATAACCTTATAGAATGAGCATTCATACCGTGCGAAGCAAAGCATGAGCCAATTTGCTAGTATTTATATTGAAGGAGGAATTAGCCAGTTGATATAGTATGACTCAATAATCAAGAAACATATTTTTCTATTTCCTCAGATTTTTAGAGTTTTTTCCCACATAAATGGATTTTAATTAATCAAATTTAAGAAAGAGAAAGATACTTTTACAATTCTAATTTACCGCCCATAATTGTTTCCTCAAATTAAGGCTATAATAGTTGCAGACATAGTTTACAATTTCTAAATTCAGAATTAATGCTTTTCATCTGCCAAATTTTTAATTATGCAACTTTTTTTTTCTAATTCAATTATTCATTAAAAAAATAATAATAATAAGATAAATTTTTTTCCATTTAAATATATGAAAGTCAAATAAATTTTAAATTTTCGTTTTTAAAAGAAGTTTTATTCACTATGCAATTATACCTTATAATGATTTAGTTGACTGTCTCTTTTGTTTTGTTTAGGTAGTAAACATCTCTATTAATTACATTAAAAGACCAAAGACTATACAGTAACAAATCACTAAATTTCGACGTATCCTACTTTTCTCAGTAAACTACAAGACAAATGAAGTAATTAACTCTCCAATTCTTTTAGAAAAATAAAATTGATGTAGATTTGCTTACTTAGAACTTATATAAGCACAAATGCAAATACTAATTAATTGGGAAGAATAGTAATCCAATTACAATATTTATTCTTATTACTGTAATTTCCATTTTTTCTAACGGGCTTAATATTATGGCTATAATGTCCAAAGCAAAGCGTCTAACACAAATAACTAGTGAGTTGAAACTAGTTTAGAGAAAAAAACTGTTTTTAGCTAAAATGGCAAAACATCAAAGTTTCTTCATTTTGTTTATCACATTTGTTGCTATTTTTTTAGCAGAAACATATGAAAGTAAAAAAGTTGAAGGAAATTTGGAGGATGGAAAAATGCACGACCTACATTTTATGGTGACATGCGGGGGGGGGGGGGGGG
>JAJOOR010014505.1:0-24685 GCA_036250505.1 Solanum acaule
CCCCCCCCCCCCCCCCCCCTTTCATTTCATCCTTTTTGAGGAAGAAATTTGAGTTCTGTGAAACATAGACATAAAGGAACAGAGAAAGGATGATTTGATAAAGAAGCAATTTTTACCCTCTATTAGATGGTCGCTACATTTATGTTACATCTAGTCGATTGGCAGTTGTACCTTCTAATCTGGATTCGCATTGCAAAAGGCCCATTTGAGGGGAAAGTGTTTTCTAACTAACAAAAATTCATGCCTAGGATTCAAACTCGAGACATCTGGTTAAGGGTAATGGGATCGTAGCCTTACCACCACAATTCTTCTTGGTGTTTTACCTTGGTGATTCTTACTCTGTATGACTTCGACGAATGTATGGTTAGATAGTTGTCAATTTTGTTGCCCATATCCTACAAAGAAATGTTGACGTATCCATGTCAGATACTTCAAAAATATACAACTTTTGGAGGGTCCGATACACACGGGGCTATATTCTTTAAGGAGCTGAGCACCATAGATTGTCAATGCCAGATTATTAGAAAAAATTAAGACTTGTCCACATTGTTTACTTATATTCCACACAAGTTCTGAACAGAAACTCATATACAGAAAGTAGTTCAAAGTTCTCAATCCTAAATTAGTACTCCCTCCATCCCAAATTAGTTGTCATGTTACTTCTTTCGAAAATTAATTTGACTTATTTTCAAAATTAAATTAATTCATTCAATATTTTATATTTAAAATTTAAAATATTCAAAAACTATATGACTAAGTATCATAACTTGCAACTTTTCTTATGTAAATTAGATGAAAAAATATATTTTAAAATGCTAATTAAAGTTCAAATAGTTTAACTCTCGAAAAGCGAAACATGAATGAATATTCATCTTTTTCCCTTTCTTTTTCAGGTTTCACACTCAAAACTAGGTTTTAATTCAAGTATATTATCATTAAGACTCTGATTAAACATCATTATGAGTTCATAAAGGTTCTGATTAAACATCATTAAACTTACCTACTGTTTTAAGTGAGTAATACTTAATAATTATCTTTAAATAGTACTTCATTATAATAAACAATTTAAATATGGTCACCAACTATCTTAAACAATTCAATTATTTGTTTATTTTTAAATAACAAGGTGCATGACATTTCAAATATGAAATTATTTCTTGAATTTTAGGTGTATGAGCTTTCCATCTCAACTACTATTTGGTATAGAAAGCAACTTATTTCCTTCTGCATATGATTGAATTTCTTTTCTTTTGTTACTTATACTTCAAGCAAAACCCTTCAACCAAATGAAATAAAATTGAGAAACAACTAACACTTTGTTTTCATTTAACCAACACCTTCAATCATATATATGTTTGTTAGCTCTTGTCCTATTTTTTTTCCGTATTCTCAATCATAGTAGTTATATATAATTTCCATACTACATTTTCTTGTCCATTACATCATATCATAATTTTCTTCTATTTTTTTTTTGTTCACTAAGATCAAAGAATCTTTTATGGGGTCTTTAGAGAGATCAAAGAAAAAAGTTCAACTATGGAAGAAAGCAATTGTTCATTTTCTTCTTTGTTTTGTTATGGGATTCTTTACTGGCTTTGCTCCAACAGGCAAAGGCACTACTTCAATGTTTTCCACTAGGAATGCTATTGTTATTCCCAAAACTCATCATGAATCAAATCAAACATATCCTTCATTAAACATGATGGTCAATAAACCTTTGTCAGACGAAACATCAGCAACAACAACAATAATATCACAATGGTCTAAACTAAACGAAACGAGGCACTCAAAAAAGGTCTTAGCAAAAGATCAAGAGGAAGAAGAAGAAAAGCAAAAAGATCAAGAACAAGATCAGGATCAGGATCAAGAGCCAGAAGAGGCTAACGATGAGTTCTTGAACACCAAACGGCTACTAATAATAGTCACTCCAACAAGCGCGAAGGATCAAAATAGAGGGATGTTACTAAAGAGGCTATCAAACACATTGAGATTGATTCCACAACCAATTTTGTGGATAGTTGTGGAACAACAAATTGAGGATTCACAAGTATCTGAAATACTTAGAAAAACAGGCATTATGTATAGACATTTGGTTTTCAAGGAGAATTTCACTAACATTCATGAAGAAGTGGATCATCAAAGAAATGTGGCTCTAAATCACATTGAACATCATAGGTTAAGTGGGATTGTTCATTTTGCTAGCCTCTCTAATGTCTATGACCTCACTTTCTTTGATGAGCTTAGAGCAATTGAGTAAGTATTCTTAATTTCTTTTCCTCTCCATATTCCTTTTATTCATTTCCATCATATATATATTCTCTTATATAGATGCAAACGTGGAGTTAGGATTTTGAGTTTATCAGATATGAATTTTCCTTATTGAATTTTTGATAAACTATTTAAACATAGATATATGGTTTGAGCCAACACTAATGGAATATGTCAAACCCTTTAGGTGAAACTATAGTTCCGCTCTTGATAGGTTTTTCAATTGTTCATTTAACTTAGATTTCTTGAAACGTTATAATAAGTAACTTATTTTATTTTTCAGATTATTGATGTCACTTTTGTAAATGACGGTTACCGTAAGCTATTTAGATGGCATAATAGTATAAAAATTACTCTTTTAAATTGTCAGTGTATAAAAGCTAAACTCGGATAAATTTGGCACTATCATGACATCAAAAGTTAGTTGGGAAACCAAAAAAAAAAAACAATGAAAAAGGTGTTTGTTGGGAAATTCTTGTCCCACATATTTAAATAAAACATGAAAAACTTTAGTTTTTTTGAACAAATCCTACTTATAGGCTTGTTTATTTGGTTGTTATAGTGTCTCACTACTTAAACAATTAAAAATCAAAATGTAGTTAAAATCATGCCTAAATAACTAATAGTCTAAAGAATAAGTTTATCATATCCAAGTTTTT
Source organism: Solanum acaule (assembly GCA_036250505.1). Classification (NCBI taxonomy): domain Eukaryota; kingdom Viridiplantae; phylum Streptophyta; class Magnoliopsida; order Solanales; family Solanaceae; genus Solanum; species Solanum acaule. Next base: position 2,928 of record JAJOOR010014505.1, read on the forward strand.
TTTTTTTCTTCAATTAATTTGTTTATTTATACTTAATTAACATTAATTAGTGTTAAGAGATAGATTTTTAAGTTGATTAAGCATCTTATATTATGTCTTTATAGAATAAGGATCCAAGAAAATCTTTGACAACTTATACAAACACATGGCCTTGCTGAGTTTTATTAGAAAAAAATTAATGAAGGAACAAGTTGATGCACTAAGTTCTTGTTATATACGAGATTTGGGAAGAGTTGGACCATATTAAGAATCTGTTTTATATAGCTTTACCTTATATTATTGTGAGAAGTTGTTTTTATGACTTGAAAATCATGACCTCCTAATCCGAAGGTGTAAATTCATAATTTAAATTTTATAATACATATCATTTGATCTACTGAGTTCAAAAACTACTATTTATACTTTGAGTTAAAATTACACATACATGATTTGAGTTAAAATTACTGAACTTAGACAGTCAAACGAACTCATAATACGTAATCTTACCTTTTATTTTTGTGAGAGACTAATTTTACTGCTTGAACATGTAACCTCTCGATTCGAAAGTTGATTCATAATTTAAATTTTGAGTTAGATAACACAAAACTCTTGATTTATTTTATCTCAAAATTTATAATATTTATACTTATTTTAGTGAACTTTTAATATAAACACATTTGATGAATTCAAACTACTGAATTCAGCTGAATTCATACTCTGCAACTCTTCTAAAAACCTCTAACCTCCTGGTCCGAAGATAGATTGAAAATTTGAATTCTATGAGTTTATTATCACATATTATATGATTTGAATTAAAATTACTAAATTTGATTATAGGGGATTTGGGACATGGCCAATGGCATTATTATCAGCAAACAAGAAGGAAGTGATAATAGAGGGACCAGTTTGTGATTCATCAGAAGTTATGGGGTGGCATTTGAAGAAATCAAATAATTCAAATACAGATGAAAGGCCTCCAATTAGAGTTTCAAGTTTTGCATTTAATACTTCAATTCTTTGGGATCCAGAAAGATGGGGTAGAACTTCTTCTATACAAGACACTTCTCAGGTAAAATAAATAAATAAATTATAATATAATATTTCAAATTAATTATATTTTGGAAAAAGTTATTTTAATTAATTTGATCGCGTTGAAGTAGGAAATGTGACATTAATTCGATAATATGCATCTTCAATTAGCTTTTCGATCTTGCACTTAAATTCGTTTCCGCAAGAAGTTATCTCATGATTATTATTATTATTATTATTATCAAGATAAATAATCTCAGCTTCTATATATATGTGACGTAGAATCATAAAATAAAAAAATTACTTCCTAAAATGTCAATTTTTAAAAAATATTAGAAATTTAGTAGGTCACCTCAACAAACTTCTAGTCATCACTATCATGAATTATAGACAGCCAAGTGCTTTATAAGAAATCACAAATTATACACCTAATCATATATTTATAATAATTGACAACTAAACTTTACCAAAACTTTTCCATAAATGAATATAGGTAATGAAAAGTAAAAGAACAACTCAACTATATGATCTTGTCACTTTCTCCTAATTTCTTTTAAAAATAAATTACAATATCCTTAGATTTTAGAAGCGAATCCATAATTTTGAATTTATAGGTTTCTGAATTTTATGACGATATAACGAGTGAGTTTAAATTTATGTTATTTATGTATTTTAATGAATTTCGTAATATAAATACATAACTTAAGCCTAAGCTATTGAATTATGCCGAACTCATAACTTGTCCTCTGTATTAGACCTTACAATAAACTTCAAATCATATGCTTATTGTCATAGTTTGAAAATCTTATTCTAATAACTTTATGCTTACTATTTCTCATTAATTATGTTTGTCTTCTCACAAAAAACTATGTGAAAAAATGTAAATTAAACAATTTAAAAAATGTTTAACTCCAAAATCCTCCCTAAAAATACAAAAAAATATTTATCCCCTTTTTTTGATAATTTTTTGAATTATTATTTGCAGGATTCTCTGAAATTTGTGAGAAAAGAGGTTCTTGAAGATGAGACTAAATTGATGGGAATTTCTCCAAATGATTGCTCCAAAATTTTGCTATGGAATCTTCCACTTTCAACTTGAATATATTTCAGAGTTATTTGATTTTTTTTTAAGAAAAATGAGAAAAAAATAATAATCATCTTCTGATAAATGATAAAACAATTTGTTTTTCTAGGAAAAATATATCAATATTTCAGAATTCTCATATTTATTGTTCTATCCCCTTTTTTTAGTTTGTTGTATTTTTCTTGGTCCATTACTAAAATTTTGTTTTAGATGTAGATACACATTTCAGTCTTGGCATTTTAATAGAAACAATTTTTCCTTTGAGCTTTTTTCTTTCTTTTTATATAAGTGAAGTTGTGCTAAATTGAATATTTGTTATATTGTTAATTCTAGTTATAATAAAAACATATATGGATGTAATTTTACGAGTGAAGTATAAAAAGTTTAGAATATACATATTATTATTTTAAGGTGTGAATAAAAAATAAAAAAAACATATACATTTTGGGGGATAGCACAAAAAATGCACCTTTTGCATTGCACTTCTTATCTCACTCTTTCATTATCTATGAATTCAGAAGTCATGCCTCAAATTTTAGACACTGAAATTTTGCATATTTTCTTAATAAAGTAGAGTCCTTGTGGTGACTCAAGATTGTCTTTAAGTTCGATGAGTTATTGATATTTGAGTACTACTACTCATATATATATATATATATATATATATAAATATATGTTCTATCCTGGAAAAGAGTAATCCAATATCTCGAATACATAAAGGGGACTGAATATTTCTTAAGAACAAAGTGAATTATATGAGCTTGAATTATTAATTATATATTTTGATTTATTGTTCTTAATAACACATGATGCTACTAGTATGAAGATTTACCCCTAAATATTTTGTGGGGCAGACAGACTATTTTCGATAGAATCCCGACTAAGAAAAGTGTAACCAAAGAAAGATTGAAAGTAAAATAACGAGAAAACAATGATAAGATACACAAAGCAAATGAATCAACAAATAATAGTGAGAATTGAAGTAAAATACAAGACTATTAACTAATATTACTAAATAGGGAAGATGAGAAGATGAGACTGACTCCTTACCTCTCGCACATAAAAGTATGACAATACTCAGCTACCTATTAATCTTTTTTATCCTAGTTCTTTGGTCTATTTCTACTTGTCTTAAAACTTGCTATATCCCAGTGCATATTTCTTCTCTTCACATATCCGAACCATCTCAAACTCACTTCCTTCATCTTGTCTTCCACGGAGATCACTCCAACTTGTCATATGTAACTTCATTCCTAGTTTTATCTTTCATAGTATATCCACACATTCAATTGAACCTTCTCATTTGCGCTACTTTCATGTTCTAAACATACATCTTCTTGACTGACCAGCACTCTACCTCATATAACAATTTGGATCTACCCACCACTCTATAAAACATATTCTATAACATAACTCCATTTGTCCATTCTCTAAAAAGTCAAGAAAGTAGATACAAAATTCAACAAGCAATGACTATGTTATATATAGCAATATAATAACTCCAAAACTATGTTTTGTTCCAAACAAAAAAGAACAAAAAGAAAGAGAAGAAAACAAAGGAAGGTGGGGGACTAAATGCAAATGCACTATCAATTTGTGGGGTTGATCATGATAAAATGAAATCAAAATTATTATTATTATTATTATTATATCCCCTATTGATTATATTGTGCAAGTCCCTTCTAGGGCATCTACTTCTCAAATTAGAGAACCTTATAGATGTGATAATATAAAAATTAATAAAGATAATATAGCTAAACCTATTCATAGAGTTAGTTCTGATTTAGATATAACTGAATCTGAAAAAAAAAATTCTGATGGAATAACCGGCCGTTAATATTTGTTTATGATGCCTGACAAAATCATTGATTTTAGTCCGGATTCTCCGGCAAGAGCTCGTATCGCTAAGGATTTTCAACGGAAAAAATGAAAGCTTTTTAGAAAATGGTTTTTCAAAAACTTTAATAAAGAAGAACAGTATGGATTTTAAGAATTATTATTATTTTAACGGTCATGTAAAACTTACATTATATTTTATTGTAACGGTTGTATTCCTATATACGTCAATAAAGTAATCTAGTTAAATAAATGCCTTGATATTATACGATGAATAAAGAAATGACATAACAACCATATGTTTAATTTTATAATATTCACATCTTTGTCAATCAGGCTTAACAAAAGTTAATTTTTATTATAAAGGACAGAAGGTGAAAGTTGGCCACCTAAGCACAAATAAATTTGCATTCATCTTATAACTCTTACATAATATTTGTTACGTTAATCCTCACCAACATAAATATTAGTAAATAATTTTATCTATAATAATTTAAACATATCAAAAAAATTACTTAGTAATAATTTTTATTCGGTTGAAATTTAAACCCGAAGTCTTATGATTTCTTTCCGAAAAATAATACTCTTAAGAAGAGAAGAGTTTACTTCAAATTTACGTCTATGTTTTAATCTTTGGTTCTTCCTAGTTCAAAAACTTTTGATGTTTTGTTATTGGTGAAATGTCAACTTCACTTTGAGTGGAATATTAACAAACACAAAGATTAAAACTTTGTATTATATTCGTGTGTCCTCGATTATTTGCCTACTTTTAAATTAACATATCTATTAATGATTGACATAATGAGTTTATTATTTTATCCTATTAATTATGAAATAGATAAATTAAAATTTTAAAAATTTTTAAAAAAATTACTTTTTTTAGAGTAATTAATTGAGAGTATAATATATATATATATATATATTATTTATCCTTTTATAATTTATCAAAATGAACCAGTAATTAGGGACACTGAGAGTAACAAAGTAACAACCTTTGGTATTTATCATTATTAGAACATTACTGAGAAAAGCACATAATAAAGAACTAGAAGCATCTATTCATTGTTCACTTTAAACTTTAATGGTGTGTAACGTCTTTTTCTTTAACCCTTATTTAAAATAATAATTTACTTTAAACTTATCAAGAATCAAGTTAATTAATTTTTAAAGTTAAATTTATTTAGTTCAATTCAATCTCATTATGATCTTTTCATATTTTCGTTCTTGGATTCTTCTTTCGTAATCATGGAAGGACGTGGTGTAAGTGGATGATTTTTTCATTTTTAGTATTTTAAATTCCATTTATGAGTATGATTTTTTTTGTTTTCAGAGAACATTTTCTACTAGATGGATTGATTATGTGTGATGATAATCTAATTAATGAAACTTCAATACGAGTTCGAAAGTTTCAATAAATAAATCTTTCTTTAGCCAAGATCTGATTTCTCCCTCTCTCCTTACTTCCCTCACTACTATACTAACAAGTGCTCAATCTCAAAAGGGGTGACACCAAAAGGGTCCAGCTATTTTCTCTATCTTTTTTGTTTTCTGTATTTTGAGAAGAAAAAAAAATGTAAAAGCTAATAGTCCTTTCAAGAACACAATAAAGAAGTAAAAGCTCCCATAGATCTATCAAGTTCCAATCTTTACTGGGTATTTTTTTATTTTATTTTAAATATCAACTAAAATGTGTGTTGTTCTTATTGTATGCTAGCTCTGTATTTTCTTGTTTCCTGTTTGATTTTTCAGTTTTCTTGAAATTTTTGGTTGTTTGTATAATTGATGACTGGGAAATGTTTGATCTTTAGTACATTATGTAAATGTTTTTTTCTTCTTTTGTATATATTTGGTGGCAATGGCAGAGTCAGAATTTTCATCAAGGGTTCATTGTATAGTATATATACACTAAAAGATTTGACCTTTGTATATACAATGTGACTTTCTACTGTTTGGTGGAGTTTTTGCTATTTGGTGCATTATCTTCTGTTAAAGTTGAGTTATTTGCTTTTCAAATTGAAAAAAAATTAATCTTGGAAGCTTAATTTATCCAATTGGTTTAGTAGTTGTGTTATTTAGATTAATTTGGCTCTTAAAAAGCTTGGATCTTTTTATTTTGTGTAATTTAGGCACTTAATAGAAAGGTTCAATCACTTAAGTGTGTAATTTATTGTGTTATAGGGCAAATTGTGGAATGAAAAGAAGATGGGGAAGAAAGGAAGCTGGTTTTCTTCTGTAAAGAAGGCTTTGAGCCCAGATCCTAAGGAAAAGGCTGAGGTATATTGAAATAGCATTTCTGTTCTATGATGCTCAGACTTTTCAAAAATGTATTCGGGTGAGTGTTGGATCCTCCAGAAGTAGTCAATTTTGGAGGATCTGATGCGGGTGCCGCAACAGTTTTGGAGAGTCTGAGCAACATAGTTTCTATCCATTCCTTGTGAATTTTGTTTAGGTTTTCTAGTGTTTAATAGGAGGTTGTGGAGGAACGTGGATTAGGGTAGAAGATTAGTAGGTAGTAGAGTATTGTCTCGCTTATCCATCTAGTAGTTGTAGTATTTGTCGTGTAGCTTCCTGTCCGTCAATTTCTGTTACTATCTAATGTCTTTAGTACTTCCATTATCACACTTTTTTGGTGTAGATAGTGTTCCTTTTTTCAGGATGCTTATTTTGTCATGATCTCTTCATTTCAGTTATTTCTTTTTTGATATGCTTTTCCTTGAGTCGATGGTCTATCGGAAACAACCTCTCTGCCTCCCAAGGTAGGGGTAAGGTCTGTGTACACGCTACCCTCCCCAAACCCCACTTGTGGAATTACAATGTGTATGTTGTTGTTGTTGTTATCTAGTTGCTGATACTTATTGTGCTTGAACATCAGAAAGCAAGTAAATCAAAGAAGAAATGGTTTGGGAAAGAAAAGCATACGCTCCCTGATTCTTCGACCGCGGGAACTGCAACAGCGTCTCCTCCTTGTCCTGTTCCTGTCCCCCCTGTGGAAGAGGTCAAATTGGAGGAAGTGGAAGAGGAGCAGACGAAACATGCTTATTCAGTTACAGTTGCCACAGCTGCAGCTGCTGAAGCTGCTGTCGCAGCTGCCCACGCTGCTGCAGAGGTTGTCCGGTTGACTACAGTGAACCAATTTTCTGGCAAATCACAAGAGGAAGTAGCTGCAACAAGAGTTCAGACTGCATTTCGAGGTTATCTGGTATGCTTTTTTTTGCTATCGAGTCTTGCATTTTGTTTTGACTGGTATTCCCTGATATGGTAGCATTTGTTTCAATTGTTTATGACTTCTGAATAAATAGCACTAAATGTATGTTGTTTCGTTTTCGGAGAATGTAGAAGAATTGGTTGATGCTGAGATAACCTTTCAAATATTTTGGTTTATCATTTGTAGGCTAGGAGGGCATTGAGGGCCTTACGAGGACTTGTCAGACTCAAATCGCTTGTTGATGGACCTACGGCCAAGAGACAAACTGCAAATGCTCTAAAATGCATGCAAACACTATCTCGGATGCAATCTCAGATTAGTTCAAGAAGGATCAGGATGTTGGAGGAGAACCGAGCTCTCCAGAGGCAGCTTATGCAAAAGCATGTGAAAGAACTTGAGAGTCTGAGGGTTAGTTTATTTCTTTTATTCTCTTCTTCTCGTTAAAGAGAGGATTTGGTGCTGGAATAGCCGAACATGATTCTTCAATATGCACACTCAAGATAAATCTACCCCTCAATAACCAGAATGCCATTCAGGCATAGTCCCTTTGTCTCAATTTGTTCGTCTTACTTTCCTTTTTAGTCCGTTTATAAAAGAATGCCTCTTTCCTCTGTTTGGGAACTCTTTAATTCTAACTTTCCACGTGACATATTTAAGACTAGAAAATTAAAGAGGATTTTGGTATGTTCTTCATATCTTTAGTTTAAGACCACAAGATTCAAAAGTCTTTTCTACTTTCTTGAACTTCATGCCAAGTCAAAACCAGACAAACAAATTGAAACAAGAGGGAGTATTTAGTTTTTTTACTAATGGGTCCTGGGGTGGAGAAGTTATGTGGCAATTCAGCGGAATGGTGCTCAGAATATGCTGCAAGACGGGATTAGTTATTTTATTTCAAACATCTTCCATAATTGGTCAAGATATTTTGTTGATTCCTATAGCTCTCTTTTGAACAGCTAGGGGATCTTTGTATCATTCTGTGTTGTCAGCCAAGTTTATACTTCCATTTCTTTTCTTTGGGGGGAGAGGGTTCTCGTCTTTGGTTTAATTAGGTGAACGTTTATCCTGGTGGAAATATGAACTTCCCTAATGAATTTGAACTTCTTATCTAACAGCACTCTTGTTTTCTCATTTTTTGATAGAGAGGAGAAGAATGGGATGATAGTCTACAATCCAAGGAGCGGGCTGAAGCTAGCTTGCTCAGCAAATATGAAGCTGCAATTAGACGAGAAAGAGCGCTTGCATATTCATATTCTCACCAGGTATTCAACTAATATTTGTTTCGTAGATTATAAGACTCCATTTAGACATGATCCCAAATCGTATGTCCAAAATTTAGAATGAAAGATTGCTGATAGCTTGGCCTCCACTCATGTTGTCCCCTATTACACATACACTAATGCAAGACTCAAGAGAATGAATGATTGGTGTGTTTAGAGATTATAATTTTTCTCAAGCTAACAAGAACTTTATGAGTCATTGATTATGTCAATTTTTAAAACTGAACAGCAAACCTGGAAGAAATCATCAAGATCTACCAATTTGTTGTTCATGGATCCGACCAATCCTCAATGGGGTTGGAGCTGGCTAGAGCGGTGGACGGGTGCTAGGCCTTGGGAAAGTCAAAGCATGTCTGAGAAACAACTTAAAACCGATCAGATATCTGTTAGAAGCGTGAGCATTTCTGGAGGAGAAATTGCAAAGTCATTTGCCCGTCATCAGCTGAATTCTGAACTCCCTTCGTCTCCATCCAGCCAAAAGCCGAGCCATCCATCAGGCTACCACTCTCCAATAACCCCTTCCAAGCCAACCACTTCAGTAGCAGCAGCCAGAAAACTGAAACCAGCAAGCCCGAGAATTAGTGCAATGAACCAAGATGATGATACCCAAAGCATGCTTAGCATGCAGTCAGAACGGAACAGGAGGCATAGCATTGCAGGATCATCTATAAGAGATGACGAGAGCCTGGCAAGCTCGCCTTCAGTCCCAAGTTACATGGCGTCCACTCAGTCTGCGAAGGCCAAAACACGGTTGCAAAGTCCATTAGGCATGGAAAATGGCACACCAGAAAAAGGATCAGCTGGGTCTGTGAAGAAGCGGCTCTCTTATCCACCGTCACCTGCCAGACCAAGGTTGCATTCAGGCCCACCAAAGTTTGACAACACCTCCTTGAACACCTCCATCGCCGAGGATCATGTGAATGGAGTCGTCAACTAATTATTCTTGTCACAAACAATAAGCAATCCTGCCACCCTTCTGGCTTTATAGGTATGCGTTAAAAATGCCATTCTTTGTGCGTATCAACTACTTTGATTTGCTGCACTTGAGTCGAATGTCCTTCAGAAACAGCCTCTCCCTCCCAGACCTCACTTGTGGGATTTCACTTGGTATGTTGTTGTACGGGCTTTGCCCTGGATGACTCTTGCTTTTCGCGTTACTTTCTCTCCCGGTTGTTGATGCCAACAAAAGTGCCAATAGTTGTGAATCATTTTAGATAACATTTCCTTGATTGTGATTACATATATGATTGTACTTTTTTTAGTACTATGTACACCCTATTAGTGAAAGAAAAAAATGTTACTATTTCTTTGTTCAGACTTCAGACAAATTGGATACTGCTTGTTTCACCTTCCCATGTATCTGCAGAAACTTTCTGGAGTGAATATAGTAAAGTAGACTATGTTTTTGGAAAATGCATGCGTGTACAATGACTACGTCTCAATTCCAAATAAGTCAGAGTCGATTATATGAATCTTTACGAAAAAATACGCATGAAGTGTGAATGATCAAATACATCTGAAAAAAGAAACTAATACATAGTTTTCTCTGTTAGAGAATGATTTTTCAATTTAAGAGCTGAAGAGAGGCTGTGTGAATTTTACCAGCAAGCATGCAGTTTAAGAATGATTATTTTGGCAATTTCAATCTTTGTGTCTTACTTTTTTTTTAGATCGTTTGAAAAAAAAAAGATTATTTTGGCAATTTCTTAATTGCCATTTTTTAAATGCCATGTTTAAGAATTAAGACCACAAAAATTTAAAAACATTGGTTCAATTTTTTTGTCTGACTTTTTTTTTTAGTTCCTTCGAAAAAAAAATGAGTTTTTGGCAATTCCTTAATTGCAATTTTTCAGATGTCATGTTCAAGAATTAAAACCACAAAATTTAATTATTTTTGTTTACTTCTCAAAATTTTATGTCAAATCAAAGTTAGATAAATATTTTTTTCCTTTTACTTCTCAAAATTCAATATCAAACTAAAATCAGACAACTAAATTACAATGGAGAATATATATATATATATATATATATATATATACTCCCTCTATCCCAATTTATGTGATACTTTTTATTTTTCGAGAATCAAACAATTTAAATTTGATCAACAATTTGCGCATGAAATATTCAAATTTTTTGAAATGAAATTTATGAATTTGTAAACTACTTAAAAAAAGTACTATAAGTCACAATAATGATAATTCAAAATGTTTAAAAGATCTATAAAAAACTTACGGTAAAAATAAATTTGTTTAAATCTCAAAATCCGAAAAGAACCGTATAAAATGAGACGGAGAGTAACTTTTATTTGAAAAGAAAGAAGAGAGTTTAATACCACGGAATGAGTTCAAATTAGATACACAATAACTTAAAAGGAATTTTTTAAATCATTAAATCACACCTTTAAATGTGACAACAATGTAAAATTTTATGTAACCTCAACATCACAAATTCCAAATTTTAACAAGACTTTACTATAAATAATCTTCTCAAATGACTTGATAATAGTTTTGTCATTTATTTTTATTCGTCTAATATTTAGAAAAAATAGGTTTCTATTTTTATTTGTGACTTTAATATATCAAAAAAGACGAAAAAAAAATTAATTTACTCTCAATATTAATTACTTATTCTCTAAATTATTTCCTATTATTTAAGATCATACATCAATTGACAATTAATACGGATACTATGATATATAATCTTCTCGAGTGACTTGATAATACTCCATCCGTTCACTTTTACTTGCGAAATAAAATATGTGTAAAATACAAAGTGAACAAATAAAAATAGACAGAGTAGTACCCCTAACAAGAAAAAGTTCGACCCAACAAAAGAAAAACTTATAAATTTGAAAAAAAAAAAGAAGCCCATCAATGGATTCTCAATTGGTTTAAATCTCTTCTTCGTTATATTCAAGCTCTTAGGTGAAGAACCATCAGAAAAAATGGTGAGAACACTTTTTCTTCTATTAATTTAGGACTATTTTTATGGAAAAAGAATCATAATTTTTACTTAACTCTTATTAATTGTGAAAAAAACTTAGCAATTGTCTGTTTTTTTACCTTCAATAGTTGATACTGGGAATCTATGAATCTTTAATCTTTTGTGTTTGTTCTATTCTTTTTGTACTTTTGGAGGTTGTTATTTGCTGATTTTGATCATAAAGATTTGAACTTTTCTTCTTTTATTTCAAGAAAATTTGTATGAGACCAACCCTTATGACCAACTGCAGCCTTTGTAACTCGAGGATAATCGGCCTGCCCCTAGGCTCGATACTTGATTTTGATATGCTTTACTTGAGCTGATGTTTGTTGCTCTTGAGTCGAGGGTCTTTTGGAAACAACCTGTCTAGGTAGTGGTAAGGTGTGTGTTCACTCTACCCTTTCCAGACCCACTTGTGGTATTTCACTAGGCATTTTGTTGTTGTTGTTGTTGTTTATTTGAGTTGAGGATCTATCGGAATTAGCCTCTCTAACTTCACAAAGTAGGGATAAGGCGGTGTACATACCACTCTCCCTGAACTCCATTTTTGGGACACACGGGGTATTTTGTTTTTGTTGTTGTTAGGTAGTTTTAGGGTTAGAACTTGGGACCTAAGCCGCAAATCCCTCAACCTCTGCCAATTGAGCTACGCATGCCCTGGGGCATAAAGTTTCAAACTTTTGATTCTTTGATTTGAGATTGTTGCTTAAAATGGTTATGCTATGAACTTGAGTTGGGAAATTGCTTTGTGTGATGATGTTGTTTAAGCATATTTATTTCATGTCCTTGTCTTATTTGCTATTTTCGATCCAAGGTATCATTTTTTGGCATCAAGTCTCTTTGTAAAAACCTTCGGTTTCTTCTATTATGTGAGTATTGGGTTTTTATGCATCTTTAATCTTTTGTGTTTGTTGTCTATGCACTTCATTCTTGTGGGAACCTTTATCCTTCCAGTTATGGTAATAAAGCTCCAAAAATACTTGTATTTAAAGCCAAGGGGTCTTATCAAAAACAACCTTTCTACCTTACCCACGGTAGGTAAGGTTTGTATACACACCACTTTCCCCGGACTGCATTTATGGTATCACGGTTTACCTTTTTCTTTGAAAAAACCTCTTGGAAGTGGCAATGTAGGGATCGCTCTAAACTATTTGAAACAGACTGGCTTCTTGAGTTCCGTGGATAGAAGAGATAAAGATAGGGATCCATCTAGATTTTGATTCACTATTTCCTTATTTTCTTTTTTCTTGATTCTAATTGATCCCTTTTTTGAGGGAATCCCCATCTGCACCCGAATTAGCTAAATCTAGTATAGAGGGTCTTGTACCGATGCAGGATAAAAGGCATCTCCATCTGATTGGTTGCCTCTTTGTACATTCTTGAGTCATTGTTCAAATGGGAATATTATTGGGCAAAAAGGTTTTGAGATAGCTCCATACATTAGGCACTGTACCTTGCCTCAGATAAAAGCCTCATAGTTTGGTATATAAGTGGAGAAGGGTATTTTGTCTTGTTTACACTCGAAACTTACATAATTCTAAATTGTGCTTCAGGTCGCGCCATTAGTAGCAGGAATGGCTATAGCCGCTGTTGCATATTCTTCAAGGTATGGAGTCCAGGCATGGCAAGCATTCAAGGCCAGACCTCCCACTGCGAGAATGCGCAAGTTTTATGAAGGAGGTTTTCAGCCTAAAATGAACAGAAGGGAAGCAGCTCTGATTCTTGGAGTCAGGTCTGTTCTCTCATTCATATCAACGCGTTGCTGCAATTCCTATATGAGATGTTTTTTAAGTACTACACAAGTTAAATCTATCTCCTTGAGTCAAAGGTCTATAAGAAACAGTCTCCTTAACCTCCCTAGACCCCACGTGTGGGAATCATGTTGGGTATGTTGTTGCTACATAGGTTAAGTCGTTATATGAATACGATCTCTATTCTTTAAACAACCCAAATTTCTATATTCTGAAAAATCTTTCGTTCTACATTGTGTACGTGTTAGTCTGCCCATAGTACTTCACTATCAAATCCACTTTCTCTGAAGGTACAGTAGTACTATTCGCCTCAATTGTATGGAGGTAAACTACATAACGCTATCCTTGAACATGTTAGGTTTGCACCACATTTTTGGGGTTCTTGACTTTTGGTAACGCTATTATTTGTTCATGTTTGTATAGTATAATGATATTCGATAAATAAGAACAGCAGGACGAGTAGTCTTTCTCCTCTGTTTTCCTTTCTGGATTTCATTAAATTGACATCAATATCTTCAACAGGGAAAGCACTGAAGCAGATAAAGTGAGGGAAGCACATAGGAAGGTGATGGTAGCTAACCATCCAGATGCAGGAGGTAGTCACTACCTTGCTTCTAAAATAAACGAGGCGAAAGACACTTTGCTTGGACAGACGAAGAGCAATGGATCCGCGTTCTAGGCTACACAAATTTTTTGCTGGTGCTTAGACATTCCAAATCCAAGAGTCTTTAGGCAAAAAATTAGACACTAGAACATTGAGAATACATTATAATTCTTCTAAATGAAAAAGATGTACAAGTTACAACGAAGTTTGTTTTAATTCTAAGCAAGCTTGAGAAGTCAATTATATGAATTCTCTCTATTCATGTGGCATTTTGGGTAGGTGAAAGGCTCTGCTTACACACCATCCTCTCCAGACGCTGTCGTTGTCGTCATGTGGCATTTCACTCCATTTGTATAGGCAAGGGGGCTGAGGAATTGCAGTAATATTACTAACAGAACCAGAAATGTGTATGCTTCCAAAATCTGAATTATGTGGTTTTGAAGACCAGTTGCCAGCACCCAGTGATCTTTGACAAGATCAGCAAGGAATCAAATTGTGTTCCTTGCGAGTATAGTTACACGCATTGGATCTGAGGAGAGTAGGGGTATGCAGACCTTATTCCTACCTAACGAGAGGAGAGAGGCTGTTTCCAATAGAACCTCGTCTCAAGAATAAGTATTTGCTTAGTTAAAACTTTGCTGATACAATGAAATTTACATCAGAAATTTAGAAAATAAGCATCACTGGAGATGTTACGATCAAATTTCTGTCAAATTGGTCATCAAACACAGATCCTTGTAACAAACAAGGCAAAGATATGCCCTCTAAGAGAAAAAAAAAGAGATTCTTGTGATCATCTGTTACTCAACTACTGTTGTTACAATTCGTAGTGAAATCCGAAAAGCACTATCCACCCAAAACAAAAACAAAAAAAATTGGAACCCATTAGGACCACTCGTACATCTGACCTTTTGTGCTCCTGGAGAAACGGAGCATTCGTGTAGTATATACATCAGTAGTTAGTGATGACGAAACCTGTTCTGCTCATTCTGCCACCAAATCTAGATTTGCAGCTTCCTGTTCTCCATCTTCTTCCATTGGAGCTTCAATGCTCTCTTCAAGAGGCCCCTGAGGGCTTCCGAAAATGGTCAGGAACATTTGTCTGTGGCATTTGTCACAGAAGAAGAAATAGGAAAAGTGGCCCTCGTCAGGAAGCTTGTGCACCACCACTCTTGGCAGAATTCTAGCTATATAGTCGATCATTTGGTGCGGTACAACCTGATCATCCAATCCCTGTTCATAATTCAAATGTTGATGAAATGTGTACTACACAGTAGAGACAATCCTCTCTTTGCACATACAATGTTCTAAAGAAACTCAATGCAGGAAGAGACGGAGAAAGCAGATGAAACCGAGGAAACAAGATTTGAATGTTTGCAAACCTGCCATATGTGAACTGGTCCTAGAAATCCAGTCAATTCGCACCTCACTTGACCATAACCAAACTTAAGCCATGATAGAATCCCTTTACCAGAACACTTTTCTTGCACTTGAAGATCCACTAGGCTAAACCCCCAATTTGACACCTGAAGTGAAGCTTCCTCTATAAATGGCTTCGTGCTGCCCTGACGTAATGATTCCTCAACATCCCTGTGCCAAAACTCTTCAAAGGCTGGTTCTCTGATCAGCGCTTTATCCTGAGAACACAAGATAATACATGGCAAAGATAATTCAAATGTTACTGAAGACATAGAGAAGTAACCATGTCTCTTTTCTGCATCTCTCACAAATACAATCAAATCAGTCTCAATCCAACTAGTTGGGGAATTGAGGTTCTCCAGGTAGGGGCTGAATTTACAATTTTCTGCTACATCTATCACACACAAAACAAAAGAAAAAAAGAGGAAGAACTTGACTGCTTTCGTAATGATGCAAAGTGTTCACTTTTTAAAAAAAAATAAAAGAACTATATTTTGGAATGAATCTTTTTAAGTTTTTAGCTAGTGCAGGTCACCTACTACAGGCAATCCAAACTGAAAACATAAGAATGAATACATTGTGGACTCTCTTTTTCTTGTTTCTGAGAGGTGCACAAGTAACATTTGCATTCCATAATCACTGATAAGACCACCTCTGGAGGACCGGAGGGGGTAGGGGGATCCAACATTGAAAATTTATAGCTGAAATCCATTTACTCAAATTTCACATTATTTGCATGCAGGGTTTTCAATTTCTCCTGTATAAAAATATCTACCTTTTGTCCCAGCGACAGAGACATGTATTTATCAATTTGACCATGCTTTCCAGATAGAAATGTACGGCGATAGAAGTAAACAAGAAATTTTGGAGATCTTCGAGCTAAATAGTATGTCAATTTCCTTTTCCTTGTCCACTTGTTCCAAGTTTCTCTCGTCTCTTCTTTGGTCATGCTTGATTCATATGGGTTGATAAATGGGGAAAACATAGCTACACCTGTAACAGGATGATAAAATCATCAGAAATTTGAAGAGTAAGGTTTATGTGATCAATTAGAGGGTGATGTTTTATCAGACGATCCAACAACCAAGTAAGCTATCGCATTACAGTGTGAGTCATCCAAGAGATGTTCCTTTTATCTCTCCTATTTTAAGAGATCACCAATTGTTGATTGGGGTGAACTGTCTTAATTGCATATTACCATGCCATTCTGCTTTAACTTTGACACTCCATTCATGCCAAAAGAGAAAAATAGCCTTCACGGTTTAGTAGAGAAGAGTTAACAATAAAATGGGAGAATGAACATACCAGCAACTCGGTCAGATATAAATTTCATTGCAGCCCAAGCATGTATTGCTCCACTTGAGTAGCCCAAAACCCAGAATTTACTATTAACTCCTAAGGCATCAGCCAAGTATTGCATGTCCAGAGCAGATGAGTTAAGGTTCCGCTCAGGGTGTGGATCACTCTCTCCAAAACCTGGAAGGTCATAAGTTACCAAACGAATGCCAAACTCTTCAAGAAGTGATACTTTCACTCCAGGTATACCTATCACAAAAAACCATATAGAACAAACTAGTTAACATCAACCATTGTTGTTGTTGTTGTTGTACTAGCTATACAGCAAGTCCCTACCTCCAAGTCGAGAAGAGAGGAAGCCATGTGGAGCAATTACAGAATATCTAGCTTTGTTTGATGGAACTCCTATCTCATGGTATGCCATATGTCTGCCGTCTGGAAGCAGTATACGAGTAGCACTAGGAGGATGTATGTGCACTTCTTTCACTAGCTTGCCTGAGGTTTCTTGTTTACTATTTACACTCAATGCTGCAGATGTCACCAATTGTCAAAAGAGAAACCAAGAGAATCATGAACCACAAGGAAAAAGGAAGTAAGTATAATTAAGATCCCGGGAACATAGTAATAGAGCCTAAAAATGTTTCAATGGATCCCACTGTGACTAATAAAATTACAATGGATCCCACAAATAAAGAGAGGAAACATTTCTAAAGCTTCTTCCTCATCGAAGATAATGCTAGATTCGAAAATTTCCAGAGATCTTAAGTAGTTAAAGCCTTTAAATTTCTTTACTCCATCGTCTTCAAAAGAATGGAATGGTTGGAACAGGAAGGTAACTCATCTACTTTTTAAAAAAAAAATTGGATTTCTTAAATTTTCGAAATGAAATTCACATATTCAGAAACCATACAATAAGTACTAAATACAATATTCTAAAGAACAGAAAAATTTGAAGTTTTGTTTTAGAACTGTAGCAACAGACAAATATGATTCCCGAATAGTAATAATGCCAAACAAGGAGTCTTTTTTAAAACATAAAAAAACTGATCTGCTAAGATAGCACTCCGACAACCAACTGAGCTACTAAGATTGCCTGCTAAATGGGGA
Organism: Solanum acaule; assembly: GCA_036250505.1. Lineage (NCBI taxonomy): Eukaryota > Viridiplantae > Streptophyta > Magnoliopsida > Solanales > Solanaceae > Solanum > Solanum acaule. The sequence goes on from JAJOOR010014505.1 coordinate 20,500, forward strand.
TTAGTTTTCCTATTCTTCCATTTCTATGTGGAGCCAAATGTTATAGATAAATAATTTCAGTTCTACAATCACAACATGTATGAGAAGTTAATCAATCAAACATGGATAAAATCCACAAAAGGTAATCAAAGGTGACGAGTATTTTGACTACTACAGTAACTAAAACCTCACACTTCGAAATTCAAAATTGATATTTACAGAGTCTACATACTACAGACAAAATGCCAATGCTACAGTAGAAATTCTCAAAGTACTAACAAAAAGCAAAAATTTACCGGACAGGGCGAGGAAGAAGACGAAGAAAATCACCGGCCAAGCATGCACCGGATCACGATCTTCCGGCAAAAACTCGTTCAAAACACTCAACCTCCTGGAAGCTTCAGCTAAAGGACCCTTAGTTTTCTGCACAATGTAAGATTCCTCAGTCAACAAGCTTTGTTGCACCACATCTCTACAACCTCTCATCAATTCCAGCAACATTTCTCCCCAAGCCTTCGCGAAACCTTCGATTTGGTCCTTAAAACTCTCCGGCTCTGCTACAACCTCCTCAGTCGCCGGCGACTCATACACCGATCTCTTCTCCTCAAACGCCGGCGTAGAATACGTCGGAGCAGAGATTTCTACAGCATCTCCGGCAAACCTTATCCCACTATCCTCCACTAAACTCGCTAGCTCATCTCTCCATGACTTCGCAACTGCAACATCCGCCATCATATGTCTTATCTCTCAATATATATCTAGTTGATTAGCTGTAGCTCATCGTTTTTTCACCTAAATGCTTCATCACACGTGCTTCACCTATAGATTCCACCAGCTACACGAGTTTTCAGCTGAGCTATCTACACTTACAAACACACATTACGAAGCAAATATGAACATAAAATTCGAGTTTTCCGGTAACTGTTGACTATCTATTTTAGTGTTAGTAAAACTATAAGTAGGATTTTACTGATAGAGTGAGAAATGAAGGAAGATAGCCGCTGTGTTCCGGGGACTTTGCGGAGGAGAGTGGCGGTGCACGGTGGCCGGAAAAGGGACAGTGGAGAGAGAATATTGTATAAAGGAGATAGTGATCTGCTGACTTAGTAGTAGCAAGTATGTGACAGTAATTAATTAATGTACAATAATTCTGTGGGGCCATTCTCTTTTTTTAGTTATTTTTCTTTTTATTCTTTTGTTTTTGTCGCTTTTTTTTTTTTTTTGCTTTTAAAAGAATTATTAAAAAATGATTTATTTATTTATTAAAAAGTACTACTATAATTTTATGGATCAAGTTTTAAATTTACAAAAAATTGAAATCTCGTAATTTCAAATCACATATTCAAAAAATTGAAATCACATAAGCTGATTACTTTTTAATTTTTAATTTTTATTTTTGTTGTTTTAATTTATATTTATTTATATTATTTTATTTTATTTTTAATTTTATTATTCTAAAAGTTTCTAAAAATATTTTTTATATTTCATTTCCTTCTCATTCTCAATCTTTACTTTTTGTGATTCCATGCAATTTTTCGTATTATCTATTTTATTGATTTATTTTATGTTTATTTTTTTCATTATATAATTTTGTTAGTATTAAGTTTTTAAACTAAAGTAGAATTCATTGTTGAATAAGGTTATAGATTTACATTTTTATTTTCTTTTAAATTATATTTATGTAGGTTATGTTGAAATTTGACATACGAGTATTATATTAAATTTTTTATTTTGAATTTAGAACTTATGTTATATTTTCAATTTCATTTGTTTTAATAGTATTGACTTGATGTTTCACGTTACAATTCATTTATTTTTAGTTAGATTTGATAGATTATCTTTTCGTCAAATATTTTCATAATTTACAACATTATATTATAACATTAATCTTTTTGCAAAACATGTATTTTATATTATTCATAAAAATCTTGTACTTTTAGGTTTTATTATTAATTTAATAAATATACTAATTATTTTTTTATAATATTAGTTAATTAAGAACATATGTTTGTTCATTGATATATTTTTAAAAGATAATATATATCTTAAATATTTAATTTAATATCATTTATAAAGACCCTTATTTATTTAATATAGATTTTTAATTTTAGATAATTAATTTTTATTTTTCAAATTTAATATAACCTTATGATTATATTTGTGCAATTAAACAGTACATTTATAATTACACTAAACAAGCAAATAATTCAATGTAACTAATAGATAATATAATTACTAAGTTGATAACTACTATCTTAATAATTACATCAATTTCAATTAACACGTGACTTTCTAAACAAACCCTCACGAAGTAGTGAGGCGCATGTGAGGTTTGCTTTTCTCATATCGTGCGGCTAACGTAACGTAAAATATACTCTCTTTCCTATTCAATCCTAACCGACCATTGCAGAAGAATCACATCTTCTACCATTAATAATAAAGTTTAAAATACTAACATCACCAAAAAGTAAAAGTTAAAAAAATAATGTCTATTATGTATTATTAATATTTTTTATTGTATATTTCTGGTTTACATATATTTTAGGGACCCTATATTTTATTGTATATTGAGAGATGTATTGTTGATATCATGAGTCTTTATGTATTAGTAATTTAAAGGATTTCAACACGTTTATTAAGTTTGATTAATAGCATACTTATCTCTTAATATATTTGTTGACACCCAATTTTGATCCTCCACAATCTATATTACAACTATCTCCCTTTTTCTTTAGCCTAATTTATTCTTTCGATTCTTTTTTGAGGAACTTTCACATATAGCCACTCAAAAATAGTCTAATTACAATCCATAGTTATAATTTTATAATTACAATTCGTAGCTACATGTTATAGAGATGAGAGAGGCGAGCGAGATTGGGAGAGAGAGGAGAGAGGCGAGCGAGATTGGGAGAGAGAGGAGAGAGGCGAGCTAGAGAGGGAACATAGTGGGAGAGAGGTGAATTGTATATGTATATCAATTAGATAATTGTATATTATACATATTTATTGTATATATGGCAAGCGAGGTTGGGAGAGGGAGGAGAGAGGCGAGTGAGATTGAGAGAGGGAGGAGAGAGTCGAGCGAGAGAGGGCAGAGAGTGGGAGAGAGGTGAATTGTATATGTATATCGGTTAGATAATTGTATATTATACATATGCATTTGTATATATCCCAAGCGAGATTGGGAGAGGAAGGAGCGAAGCGAGCGAGAGAAGGGAGAGAGTGGGAGAGAGGTGAATTGTATATGTATATTGGTTAGATAATTGTATATTATACATATATATTTGTATATTCTGACAAATTATACATATACAAACGTAACTAATTATACAAATTCAAAGTCAACCCACGTAATTAATGTATAATATTAGTTGCGAGCGATAATTATAGCTATGATGAGTAATTAAACCTTATAAGTTTGCTTATTAGCCCACTTTTATTTCCCAATCGACCCAAACCCAACATCCATCAGCATACACGATAAATACAAATACTGCAATCAAACGGCAGCAGCGTCAACAGTAGGTTGGAGGGGGAGCACAACAATGGCGGAACTACAAAAGAAAAGAACAATGGAGGCATTAGAGCGAAGATTTGCTCAAGCAAAAGCTGAAATTCATCAACAGCAGCACAAGAACAAGAGAGTAGCTGTTACTACAACAAAAACTCTAGCTGAAAACAACATTGGAGTCACCTCTTCCCAGAGTAACAATTCTTCGCCTTCGCCGCTCAAATCAACTACTACTTCCTCAGCTCCATCATCCAAAAAAGGTTCTTTCTTTTATTTTTTCCTCTCTGTTTCACTAGTTTTTAATATTTATCAATCAACTATTGTGGCTGAGCCAAAATTTTCTTTAAAGGGTTCTAAATGAAGAATTAGGCCAAGGGGCCTTGTTTGTATATACAGAGTAATTTTCCGTTGAATAAACCCCTTGCTTCTACCTGGCTCCACTCCTGAATTCAAGGAATCCTCTATATTCATGCTGTCTGTATTAATAATAGAATTCAACTAATATTGTATTTTATGCCTGGATAGCAGATTACTGCAAACCTTCTCCTTGATCTGCACTTTGGGTGGAATTATGTTCCAATTTTATGTCTTCTTAAACGAATTTCAAGTTTAAAGTAGCAGCTAATGTGTTTTGGTTAATTGGAGGGAAGTAAAGTTGAGTTTTTTTTTTTTTTTTTTTGGGGGGGGGGGGGGGGG
>JAJOOR010014506.1:0-19243 GCA_036250505.1 Solanum acaule
CCCAATAAGACACCTTTGGATCAGCGATTGAAGTCCATTGAGCGTATCATTGAACTCCTTGGTTTGAGATCTTGTTATGGGCCTCCTTGGAGTTTCTAAAGCTTCATCCTTGTCCTTCAATGGAGTAGAGCTTCCTTGGATGCTATCACAAATGACCCCACATATTACATAATTTACTTGCTCTACATTGTGGAAGGAAGTCTTTACAATCTGTCCTTCTATACAGATTTAGCAAATGAAAGAGAATAATTGACATAGACAATAACAACTAGTTGAACTAATGTTTGGTTATTATGGTGGATTCGGTGTTTGTCACGACTGTTTTTCATCTATTCTAGTCGAGATTTTATGATGGTGGTCTACAGGTAAGTGTGATATTAGATATTATCTTAGAAAACTTCTGAGACAAATTATTGAGTATTGAAATATTAAAAATAAAAAATTGGGAAGAGTCAATGAGCTGGATGGATATAAAGGAAGCTCGGCTATAAGTAGTGTCTGGTTGGGTTGCAGTTTTTGTTGCAAGTCCTTTCTGCAAAAGTTACTATCTGTTTTATTCTCCCCCTCCTGCACTCTCTCTCATGATTTATTAAATCATCAGGTAGAATCATTGATCCTTAGAGAGGTTCAGGACTTGCCCAAAGGTTTGGATAGAGAAAATAGAATCATATTGACAATTATGAGACAACTCCTATTTGCTTTGGATGGACTTCACTCCACAGGGATAGTACATAGAGATATTAAGCCTCAAAACATAATTTTCTCTGAAGGTAAACTGTCCTGTTAATATTTCTGGTTGAGTTTGATTGTCTACTTGTAAGTTGTAATTAATATCTCTCTGAAGCAGGTTCTCGCGTGTTCAAAATAATTGATCTTGGTGCTGCAGCAGATTTGAGAGTAGGAATCAATTATATTCCTAAGGAGTTTCTTCTAGATCCAAGGTAATTTCCTACTCTGCAAACTGACAAGTTTGTGTATGCACAAGTGGAAATTTCTTATTCAACACATGGACATTAATAACATCTGTGACCTTTGTTTCTTAGAACTAATTATCCCCTTGATAAAAGTGGCATAATATAATTGTCAGCTCATAACGATGACTTCTTATCATTCTTTTCTGTTATTCATTTCAAAAACATCTCCAATCAAATTAAATAAAAGAACATGCATTTTCCATCCTTTTTATTATTAGGGATTAGTATATTCAACCTCAACATCTCAATCTGCGTTTGTTGTTGCTTTCATGGATTAGTAAAGTATGATGCCAATTTGTTCGTCGAATCATGTCCATTTTTTCACTTTACATATTTTCTGAATTCAATTTGTTTTGTTAATCATGCCTTTATTATTTATAACCAGGTGTCCTCAAACCTCCCAAATGAACCATCAGTGCTAACCTTATAAGTTCTTAGAGGACTACCAGGAAAATCAACTTCATTTTTGAGTGTTAATAGTGTTCTTTCTATAATGCTCAAGCTAACAAACTGAAACTTATATGCCTAAATAGAAAAAAATTCAGGACCCGACAGAGTGATGTCCCTGAAATTGAGTGATGAAATATCAGGATTTTCCAATTTAATGGGTATGTTATGTACCATAATGATTGAGTACTTTCCCCGCACATTTTAAAGTACATTAGATGACTTTGAGATTGGATTTATGGCATGTTTTTGCTTGTTAGTTTTAATTATATTAGCTTAATTTACATGAGAGATGCACAGAGTATGAATGATCATGTTCCTTATTCAATTATAAAGAAGTGAATTGATCTCTTATTTATCCCACGTCCAAATGGTCAATTTGTGTTGTTATACTAATCTGACTGTATATTGACCATTGAGACTGGTATGATCTCAAAAGTTAATCTTTGTACCATTAAAAGGTGAAGAGAAAATAGATGCATTCTGTGTTACGATCATCTGTTTTTTGGAAGACTTTCAGGTAATACCATTTATAACTTGGTATGTTTGCATGGATGGATCTTTTACTTAGGGATTTGGTTTACTTATTTTTCTAACTGTATCTTTTCCGGTCAAGATACGCTGCACCAGAGCAATACATTATGAGCACACAAACCCCTTCTGCACCGTCTGCTCCAGTTGCAACTGCACTTTCCCCAGTTCTATGGCAGGTTTGATGACCAGTCACTCACTTTTGACTAATTACCTCTTTTTTTTCTTTTCTTTTTTTTAATCTATAAAATTAACTCCTTGTTATGCTACTTTTTTTTTAACAGCTGAATCTCCCAGACCGATTTGACATCTACAGTGTCGGTCTCATATTCCTGCAAATGGTTAGATTCAAATCGAAAGCTATTTACTATTAATATTTCTTATTCAAAATTTAGCTCTTCTAGGAGAATCTAGACATTTGAGTTTCGGAATAAAAAGAATTACAAGGAAGTGATTGTCAGTTTCTTTTAGATTTTCTTATCTAAATGTAGAAAACATGATGTGATTCTCTGAGTTAAACAAAGAACTAGTCAACCAGGATCTTGAACTTTAAGCAAAAAACAGTAGTATGAAAAAACTGATGTGTCTCGTGATATAGAACATGGAATCAAGTGTTTCTAAAATGAGGTTAAAGATGATATTCTGAACTATAAAATAATTACTCACTTGTTCTAAAAGAAGCAACGACTTCAAAAGAAGTTAAATTGTGATCTGATTTTGGATGGGGAAGATGTGTTCTTGAATGATCAAATGATTTGTAGTTCCTAAAGTTACCGCTTGAAATCAATTAACGTGGCTAAGAAACCTCACACATATTTGAGAACATGATAAGGACTATCACCACTTGGTTTGGGTCTCTTCTTTGATGACTACATTTGCTATTCTAATAAGGAAAGAAAATAGATAAAAGCAAGGAAATAAAATGCCTATTCTACAAGGAAACAATAAAGAAATTAAAATATACCAACAAAAGGAAATAACAACAATATTTCCCATTTTAAGAAGGAATAGTCTTTAACGTAGCTTCTTGGACTTCATGGACTAGAAAAGTTTCTTGAACTTGAAAATAAGTCCACACACTTATTCTTGGGCATGGAAGAACTTTTACTCAGCTGGTTAAGTAAGAAAAGCCCTATATAGCTTCGCGGTTTACACAAGTACATGAGGAAGAAAATGAACGATGACCTGCAAATAGTAACTTTATGGATATTAAGTAAGAAACAAAGGTCCTTTAATTAAGGGTGGCCTTTGCATGTTTTATTTGAGGAAAGGTGACTCATATTTTTGCTTTTTTTTGGGTAGGTGTAACTCTTTTGAGATTAGTGTTAATGTCACTGATTTGAAAACCCCCACATTTTCTTGTATACACAAAGGCCCCACATTCCCCATCCCTCTCTCCTTCACTTCCATAACCGCCACCTCTTCATCTGTCACTTCCTCCACCACCACCTCCTTCTCTTTCCCCGCCTCAACTGTCGCCTCCTTCTCCTCCACATCTCTGCCTCCCCTCTACTTCCACCTTCAATAGTAAATTCAACTTCTTCATTAGGTTGTTGCAAACAACTACTAAATTTCTTGGAACAACTTCAATAGTTATTGCAACAACTAAACAAATTCTAAGTTACTGTAACACATTCCGTAGTAGTAATTATCAAATTTGTTGCAATAAGACTCGGTAGTTGTTTACGACAACTTACTGAAGTTGTTGGATTTACTGCAGAATCTCCTTAACTGCTCCAAAAATTGTATTTTCCGAATCACCTCTACCAATCTTCATACAACAAAAATAAAAATAGTTTGTAGATTAAAAAGAAGAAGAAGATGAAGAAGAAAAAGAGAGAAGGGAGGGAATTCAAAAAACTGAATTTTGAACATGAAAAGTGGGGCATGTATGCATTATTTTAAAAACTTGGATAGTTAATATTTTACCCTCAATTTTGGAGTTGTAAATTATTCTTTCTGAATTTTAATATTTACATTCAGGCTCATTTTAACTGAATCGTGGCTGACATGGTCAAGATCAATTTTTTGTTCAAGACTTGAGAGGTTCCTTAAATTAAATATACTCTAGAATCAAGTTTAAAAGAATTGTTGGTTTCCCTTCTCCTTTTCTTTAGCTCATATAACCAAGATCTGGATTCGCGATAACTTTAAACAAATTGCCCATTGGATGTGATCTTACCTATTTCAATAGGCTCCCCCTTCCTCCGTAATGGGCATATCTGGTGCAAATACGGATTAGTCAAGCCAATTGACTTCACATACCAATGGTTAAACCAAAAACAAAATAGAATTGAATATTGCATGTACAAGATTTTAAAATTAACTATGTATTACAGTCAGAAATAGGTTATATGCTGATATTTCTGTCTTGTAGTGTTTTCTGAAGAATTTATATGTTGTTTGTTCCATGATAGGCATTCCCAGGATTACGCAGTGACAACAGTCTCATTCAATTCAACCGACAACTGAAGAGATGTGACTATGATTTAGTTTCGTGGAGACAGAGTGTAGAGCCTCGTGCTGGCCCTGAACTTAGGAAAGGCTTTGAGTTGTTAGATTTGGATGGTGGAATAGGGTGGGAGCTATTAACATCTATGGTACGTTTCAAAGCACGCCAAAGAATTAGTGCAAAGACGGCTTTAGCTCATCCTTACTTTGATAGAGAAGGTCTGCTAGTCCTGTCCTTCATTCAGAACCTAAAGCTGCAATTCTTCCGGGCTACACAACAAGACTATAGTGAAGCTGCAAACTGGGTTGTTCAACTAATGGCAAAATCAGGAACAGAACAAGATGGGGGCTTCACGGAAGCACAACTTCAGCAGCTTAGGGCATGTATTCTCATGGCTTTACGACATCGTTACTAATGTTGGTTATTAAATGTAAAATTTCCTCAATACGCTTTGTTTTGTTTTTCCAATTGTGATTTACAGGAAATAGAGCCTAAGAAGAAGTCAAATGCGCAGAGGAATGCTCTTGCATCAGCTCTTCGACTTCAAAGGAAAATTATAAAAACCCTGAATGAGAGTATGGATGATCTTAGCAATAAACGGAAAAGCTTATGGTGGAGCCGATGGATTCCAAGAGAGGAATGAAATTAGTAAATGTGTACAAAATAGTTTTAGTACTTTGTTTCATAGAAGCTTACTTACTAGTTTTCATTCTCATTTGACAATGTAAACCAATTTTTGAACATAAATTATTATATGTAAAAAGTGAAAATATCTTATACCAATATTACTTGTTTTATTATTTATACAAAGATATGGAGTTAACAGTTGATTTTCTATGTAGCCTGGTAAAATTGACAGAAAACCAGAGGAGAACATTTTATAATTGTAACATCATTTGTTTCAGCCCACCTTAATGCTTCTACAGAAAGGTGAAAAATGGTGAACAGTAGAAGCACTATTACTGGTGGAATAATACTATATGTAAATAATACTATAAGTAAAATCACTTGAAAATAATGAAAAAGAATAATCAATTTAGAATTGAAAATAGTCTTACTTTGTTTGATTTTTTTTTTTTGTGTAATTTCTTTCTTTATTTGAAAACAATATACCGTACATGTCTCCTTGATTTTGTTCAATTGAGATAAAGCCATTGAGTTGTGATCGGTTAGTTGGAGTTCGAGTTAGTAATAAGAGAGTTGAGATTTATCCTTAAGGTGTGAATAAGGAAAAAAAAAAGGGTGGGGGTGGGGGTATAAAGAAACAAATTAGAGAAAATGTGTAACACCTCGGATTCGAGAAAGGACAACATTTCAGTTTCAGAAGAATCTGGTGCTATCTGATGGAGGTCAGCCACGGCTCGTGGACTGAGCCAGGGGTCGTAGGTCTATTTCATGGATTGGCCACCCAAATAGGCTCAGAGGACCACGAACCACGGCCTGGACCAACAAACCGTCGTTGGGTCCATGGTCCGTGGATCATGGCCTCAAAGTCCAGTCTCTGATGAAGACGAGGGACGTGTAGGATGGACCGTCGGTCAAACAACGGTCCGTCGGTCAAACAACGGTCCGTCGGTCAAGGCCAGTAAGTCGAAGGTCGACAGTTATTCTAGGGGCAGTTGGGTCTTTTCCTAATTAGTTTAGCCTAATACTATGTCGTTTTACCCTTCACCAAAACATATAAGTGTTTTTACTCTAAAACTTCTCAATTGAAAATCGTTCTCTCAAATTTACAAAAGAAGAACAAGTCTTCCTCTCAAATATTTCTCTCTCTAGAAAACTTGAAGAAGAAGGGTCAAAGCTAGGGTTTGCAAGTCAATTCTCCAATTCCTCCATTGAAGTTAAGCAATTGGTATTGAGGTATGATAGTTTTCATCCATGGATTCCTTTCATTCACGGAGTTCACAAATTCTCCTATTTTCAAAGTTAGAATTCCCCAATCTAGTTAGGATTTTCTTCTATGATATGGGTTCCTTTAACTATTGATTTAGTTGATTGATCTATGATCTTTTATGCATGAATCGAGTTAATCTAATGATTTTATGATGATTCCCCATGAACCCATGTAATTTCCATGTTTTCTAAATTATGATCATATGATGTGGGTGTTGGATTATGAAAGAGAAGTTTATGAAATTAAGCATGTTCTTATGAAATTTATGCAAATGTTGTAAGGATGCTTGAGAGTGAAGTATCAATAATAATGTTGTTGTGTTGTTGAGAGGATTTTCTCATATACACATGAAAGCATGATTGTGAAAGGTTTTCTCACATAAGTAAGGGTTCTAAGGTTGAAAGGTCTTCTCACCGAAATGAATCAAATATAAAAATCTAGCCTACTAAAACCTGTTGACACCCAATTTTGGACCTCCACAATATAGATTAATCACCGAGCTTCTTGAATTCCAAATGATTTGAAATAATTAGTTTTTATAACGTTCAAAATATTTTTCAAGTTACTTTTAATTAGTTTTATCATTTTTATAATTTTTAAGTAATATATATGTTTTATATAATTTTGTATATAATTAGTATATTTTATAATATTCGAAAATCGTCTCAAAAAGATTTTGTTTTAATTAAATATTTGGTTAATTAGTTTAATTATTCAATGGCCTATATTTTGGGTTAATTAGTTAATAAGTTAAGTTAATTATTTTATTTCGTTAAAATTAAGAAGCTCGTTAATTAATTAATATTAATTCGTCTTATTCAATATTTAGTCCGACTTATCAATTAAACTTATTTGGCTATGGCTTAATTGCAATTTTGTCATTTCTTTACCTCATCCTAAAGATAGATTTTTGGGCCAAATCCAATCCTCCCTTTCAGCCCAATACAACAATTCCTAACAAATACCCAGACCCATCAATATAGCATACAATACACACAACAACGTACCACAAATAACAATACGCATACCAGTTGACCGTTGTATTCTTCGTTCTTCTTCCTGAAACCAGCGAACTCCAGCAGAAATCAAAACCTAGAATCGCGAAGCCCAGTAGCCCAAAACGCGACCCAAGTCCAGCATCGTGGCGTGTCTCCTCTTCGTACGGGAACGTTCGAGAATGGGATAGGTGGAGCAATCTTGTGCTTCATTTGTCCTTGCACTTCAAATCGAACGTCCCAAATCAATTTCCGTTGGAATTAGTACTATTTCCAGCTCACGCCTTATCCTCTGGAATTTTGAAATTACTCACAATCCCACATCGATTCTAGGCTGTGATTTTCAGATTTCTCAACCCCTATAAATTTCCTCATATTCACTGTTCAAGGGGATTGAATTTTGAGACTTGAGAGTACCCTAAAAGGTTTGGGAATTCTCAACTCCATAGCTTAAAATTTTGTGGTTGTTCGAGTTGAAAGAGGTGGAATAGCCTCCATCGAACTCGTCGTTCCGGTTCGCTACCCAGAACCAGGTAATATTTCTTTGTTTCTACAATTTTCTTATGCGTGTTTATAAATTCTGTTTAGAGTAGTTTGGTAGTAATATGTTAGCATAGTTAGATTTTATTCTGCTCCTTTAAGCCGAGTCTAAATCTTATAGTCATGTTTCGTTCTTAGTTTTGATAGAATTAATCAGTTTAATTGTGTATTTCCCTTCGCCTTGCTTAGTGAAATTTAGCTATGGTTTTGCCTAAAATTTGAAGGAGCCATTAATTTTTCTTTTGTTTGAGTCACTGTGTCATTTGTTCCCTCTCTAAGCATGTTTCTTACTCTAAAATTGACAAAGAAATGTTAAGTTTTGAGATTAGTTGTTGTTTCTTTCTTTACTATATAAGTCGTGCGTCTAAGCTAGTCTTTTGTTTATGATCTAGTGTTTGTTAACATTTACTAAATACACTTCTTAAGCATGCTGTTTGTTTGGGTTTTCTGTTAATGCCTTTAGGCTTGCAGTCTGTTTCTCTAGCATTTTTCTTCGGTTTGATGGCTCTTTTGCTCATGTTTCTTTGTAGTAACTGTTCGTACGAGTTCTATTTTTCTAGCTCTCTGTTTTATATAGTTTTGAGTCCATTTTAATAACTGTCCGCATTTTAGTTTGATTTTCTTCTCATCTAAGTCGGGTTACTGCTTCGCCATAAGCACAAGGGAGCTTGTTTTAGTTTAAACTTAATTTCATGAGCTGTTTAGATTCTTATAATCTTTAGTCCCTAATTTCATACTTGTTGTATTGATATCCCTAACATTTGTTTCTCCACAAAGAGTGTTGCTTTGATTTTAAAAATGGAAATTACTAGTTGCTTATTTTACTAAGAATACATATTTGTATTGTTATTTATCTATATTATCTGTTATAATACACTTTTGTAGTGCATATGTTAAGATTTTTTACTTAAGGCATAGTAATTTGTCTCTTCTCTTAGGAGTATGTTTAGGCTCTGTGATTGGATTTTAGATATTGTGTACCTATTTAAATTGTTGTGAGCAAAATATGAAGTTTAGTATATAATGTCTAATCTATGCTATTCTTTGAAAGTTTCGTGCCTATTCGGAAGTTTGCCCGTGAGGTTTGGTTTATTATTATAAATAATTTGAGTGTCTAGATTTATTATTAAGATGAAAGGATTCATTGGTGCATCCAAGTGATTTGTTTTAATAATTTTGTAAAGCCTTATCATGTTAAGTTATTAATTTTTATCTCATTTTGCGCATGAACTCTCTCAGAATGAGTCCAATGGACTCCCCTCTCTTGCATATCCCTCTTCTTGAGTCAACCTCATTGGAGTCATGAAAGTGACGCTAATATTAATGGGTTCAATCCCAAACCAGTGGCAGCAGCTAAGTAGCTGTGTAATAGCAAATCCCAAACGGTCAAAAATTGAATTTTGGATTTTAGAATCCAATTCAATTGCAGCAGTAGCAGCAGCAGTCCCAAAGGGACTAAAATTGGAAAATTTTGGACTTTAATAAGTCCAATTTGCAGCAGTAGCAGCAGCCCCCAAAGGCTAAATTTTTTTGGGATTTAGGACTTAAAAAGTCCAATTTGAGCGCAACAGCAAGCAAGAAGCAACAAATGGACTTAAAATTGTCCAAGTTCTATTTGCACTTTGTTTTCATTGTGTTGTGATTTTGTGATAATTGCTCTTAACTTCTAACATTTATTTTCTTAACTTAGATGAATCTTTGGAGGGATTTTTATTTCATATTTTGTCGTTTGTTTACTTTAAAATATTCAAATTTCCAAAACCCATTTTAAGTTAGGTAATTTAAGCTTATAGAATGACTTAAGAACCCTTCATGTTCTTTCATAGTTATTGAAAAACTTTAAATCCATTTTTATGAGTTTGAACTGACTATTTAGTTCAAAATTTTAAATAGGATAAAATTGTTAAGTTTCTTAAAATAAATTAGTTGTCTTTTGATTTAACTTAGAACTTTGTATGAATAGTTGATGATTTTTTTTATAACCTTTCATAGTCGTTAAACAAGGTTCTTTACTCCATATTTATGAGTTTAAATTATTTGTATAGTTCAAAAATTTGACTATGGATAAAATTTTAAGTTAGGATTATTTTTTGAGATTTTACAAGTTTCAAAAGATTTTTATTTAAGTTTCAAACAAGATTATTTTTTTAACATGTTTTATATAAAATTAGCCAAACCTTTAAATTCGTCGGTCAACAGCATGTTAGCGGATTCTCTAACGTGCCTAAACCCTTCCTTAGAGAATTATTTGAACCCTTACCCAACTCTGATTTATTTAATATGTTTTCTTTAAAAAAAAAACCCTTTAAAATGGTTTTCTTAATTTTTCCTAAAAATTAAGTGGCGACTCCCAAATTATGAATTTTTCCAAAACACTTAACCAAAGTTGCCAAAGTTGCGAAATCTGTTTCGAAACCTTAGTTTTCAAAAGTGGGTCGTAACACAATGACGACTCTGCTGGGGATTCATCTAGGTTCTAATCAAAAGGATTTATTGTTTGGCTAATTATTATTTGTATTAATTGATGTTTTATGCAATTATGTGTTTAAATTTTGAATATTATTGTCATTGCATGCATAACATTTATTCCGCCAATTGACACTTTTTTCATTTGAAATCGAATGGACGATTATGCGGGTCGCAGTCGTTCGTTATCCAATTTTTTTATCGGGGTACCCTGGCGAATGTAGTTGGCCACTGGATGGTCAACAGTCGCTAAATACTCCAGCCCAAGTTGTCCACTTGGGTCACCGGTCCATATCAAAATAAAGCTCACTCTAGTCTACCTAAGTTAGAGCTAAACCAAAACCCTCTTTTAGGTGCATTAACCTAATATGACCCAATACCCGAGGTGTATTGGACCCATTAGAAGACCACCTTGTGTCTAATTGACCCTCGGTCAATATAAGACGATCATCCAACTATTTGTTAAATTTGAAGGATATGTATGCCGATTTGTGCGTTCCATTGTCCCTTGGGGTCGGATTTTTATAGGTAATTTCTTTGTTTAAGTCAAAGGAAGATCCTCCTCATCCGGAAGAAATTCAAAAGCATTAAGAAGTTCGGGAATGAAGATTACATATGAAAGCTTAGTTTAGTTTACCATTGTACCCCTGCGTGAGACTGATATTTATTTCCCTTTCCTCTAATATGTATCCCCATTTGTTTTATTCATAAGGTTTGTAAAAATATTTTTGGGGCAATGGAATGATTCACAAACGATATACACATCCTTCAAACGTTAGGCCTACCTTTGGCTCAAAAGGTCACATGTATGTTAGGAGGCGTTATATATTGTTTGTGTGTTAAATATTACAAATTTTGTTTCGTTTGTGCTTGTTTGACTTATGTGTTTATGTACATATGTTTTGCTTTAAACATAATTGGTCCATTATTCTATTTCAAAGTCTCAAAACCTTATACTCAATTTTCAAGCCTTCCAAAATATACTCTTTGACTCTTTATCAAAATACGTTCAAAATCACTCAAGTTCTAGGTTCAATAGAGCTTTAAAAATTATTAGGTCATCATTCAAATTTACGTTGACCTCGTTGTTTTTTGAGAATTATTTTCCACATCCACCTAGCCGGCGTTATTAAATATTCCGTCAGTTTCGAGTCAATTTTAAGACGTCTTTGTTTCTCGAAAGAGCTTTTCAATTGAACCTCCCAAAAGGTACATTTGAATCTTTACAAAAATCATATAGTTTGCTTTGTTTAAACTCCTTTCTTTCGTTAAAATTTTAGTTCACAAAATGATCAAAGTTTTTCCATTTGATCACCCTTTTAAAGTCCTTTATTTTTCGAATTTTTGGACTAATGTTTTAAGCAAAAAAAAATGTTATTTGTTTTATATGTTATTTTGGTTGATTATTATGATTAATGGACTAACTCTCTCATTTTTTGAGTCATTTTTAGAAGAAGAGACTGATTTGTGTTGGTAATCAAACTTGCTTACTTCACCAAAGTACCCGCTGGTAGAACATCCATATTTTACACGGTTTAAGGTCAAAGAAATTTCTACAGACTCTTCATTTCTTACTTGGACTACTAAGAGGACTCGGTCTAAAATGGATTCCACTATCAACACGGTTATTTCGTCCGAAATGATCGCCACTCCATCTATCGCGGCTAATCCTAGTGTCTCGGTAGCAACAAAATCACCCATGGAAGTCATCGCACGTTTAGAGCAACGAATTGGTGAACTGAACCTCCTGGTAACGCAATACCAAGCTGCTTATCAGAACTTACCACCTGATGCTCGCCAAAAAGGGCCCATGCCACCTTTGTTTCCAACTTCAAGTAAGCTCAATCAAGGAGATCATTTTACCACCTTTCAGCAAACTCAAAGTTCTTCCCTCACTCATTCAACTCAGGTTACTCCTCTTGTGTACACATTTGCTCCTCCAAAGGCTCCAACGGTAACACATCATGCTCCGTCAGTGTACACTTATGTCACTGCTCCACCTGTTACCAAGGCTCAGGAGTTTCACCGCCAAGATGTTAACCATTATGTTGAAATTGAAAATGATACAAAATCAATTGATGCTGAAATGATGAGCAGGAAGATGAAAAGCTTAGAAGATGCTATGAGAGGTCTTCGTGGGTTCGATAGTAGCCAGAGTGTGAGATATGAAGAGTTGTGCACATTCCCTAAGGTTGAGCTTCCACCTGGTTACAAGATTCCGAAGTTTGAAAAGTTCAGTGGATCAGGAAATCCTTTCCTTCACTTAAAAATTTACTGTGAGAAGTTGATTGGCGTTGGAAACAACGAAGGGATAAGAATCAAGCTATTCAATCAAAGTCTGACTGGAAAAGCCTTGGAGTGGTACTCAAAGCAAGATGTGACTAATGGCGTACTTGGGATGATCTAGCGAATGCTTTTGTGGATCACTACAAGTTTCATGTTGAAATCGCTCCTGATAGGAGCTCTATTACCAAGCTAAAACCAAAGTCGACTGAATGCTTTCGAGAATATGCCATTCGTTGGAGGGAAGAAACTACTAGTGTACACCCACCTATAGAGGAATCATAAATGATCACCTATTTCATTCAAGCTCAGGACTCAGAATATTATGAGCGGATGGTGACAATGGGTGGAAAGTCATTTGCTGAAGTTATTAAGGCTGGAGAAATGATTGAAAACGGTCTCAAGACTGGCCGAATAACGAGTTACACCTCATCTCAGTTTGTTAACCGGCCCTATCAAACTGGTTTCTTTAGAAAGAAAAAGGAGAAAGAGGTTATGATGTTAACAACTTGAGGAGCTATCTCATATAACAATCAACCACCTCTAGGCTATCCTGATTCACGATACTATGTTTGCAATAATCAAGCAATGTTTTGTTCTCCACGACCAATGCAAAATCATCAAAACAATGCACCCTGTCCCAATTTTGAGAAAAAACATCCCCGAGTCTTCACTCCATTGTGTGAGACGCGGACTCAACTTTTTGAGAGATTGAAAGAGGCAGGAATACTCCATCTAGTGGAAGCCAAGACTGTGAATACCTCAGCCGAGTGGTATGACCCAAACAAGCGGTGTGCTAATCATTCAGGAGTTATTGGGCATGATACCGAGAAATGTATCACTCTGAAGCACAAAATTCAAGATCTGATCGACAACGAGGTGGTAAAACTTGCTCAAGCTCCACTGAATGTGAACACAAATCCACTACCCAAGCATAAGGAGTAGTTGTTGGCATAACCAGTTGAAAGAATATTTAAGTTTCTTGAAAGTCGTACTTTTGGCATCTTTTAGTCTTGCATTTGGAGTTTGTTGTTTCATTTCCCTGTAATCGCATTTTTATCGCTTTGTTTCCTTTGTAATCATTTGTTGGGATTTTATTTGTAAGCATCTTTCATCTGTAATGAACTACGTCTGACCTGAATTCTCAATAATGAGATACGTAGGCGGCCTATGTCGGCTTCAGTCACCCCTTTATCACTTTTTAATGTTTCCTTGTACTTGGAACTACGTTTGACCTGATTCCTGCTCAACGGGATACGTAGGTGCCACACTACCTCGGTCATATTCCCCATAAGTTTTTCATTTCCCTTTAAAATGAAAACTAGGACAGTCCTCTCAAAATTCGCTAGAAGCGGACTTTTCGAACAAGCCAAAATCAAGGATCACTTCAGACTTATAGCTGGGGCAGATTTGAGATTCACTCAAAAATTCAACTAAAAACTACAGAAATTTCAAAAGTTATATTATGTTTTAAACCGGGGCAGAATTTTTGAGGAGGTCCTCAAAAATTTCATCAAGCGACATTTCAAGACCAGACAAGTTTGTAATCCAGAAGGCAAATGAGCATCAGGATAGCAAGGCAAAGCCAACATGAATCAGTCTCTCAAAACTAAGAATTTTTTCTTTGGATGCAGGAACTACAAAGTTACAAGGCATTATTGGACTCACAATGACCTCGTCATAACTCAGATGATTCCATGGATTATTTATGACTTATGACCTATATTGGATTGGCAAGATGACGTTACCTTCCATGGATGATAAGAACAAGTAAAAAATGACTATTCTGTGGGATTTATGCTTAGCATCGAGAGGATATTGAGTTGGAAGCTCTCCCGTGAGTAGAGGTCGGGTTTCTAGATGCAATCTCCTTATCCCTTACCTATATGCCACCATAGGATGATTGTCTAGATAGACATTAGCTAGTGGATCCACCTAAACTGGAAGTTCATGGTCCTTACCTTGGCAATTACGACAACCCTTTTCGGTGTGGGAGACACCGGGGGATCATGTTATAGCTCACATAGTCTCTATGTCAGTTAAGGCTACTTCCCACAATAATAATGAACTAACGTTACTTCAAGAATTATCTCACATGTGTTCAAAGGTTTTAAAGATGTTAGCTTGCATTGACCGTGTTTATGACTTATGTTTTCTAACTCTTTTTATATCATGTTTTAGCTTGGTCATTGCATGTCATGAAATGCTCCTTTTTTCTAGCATTATTTAAATGTTTATATGCATGGCTATCATACTTGGTACATATTTTTTACCACGCATAATCTTGCCTATATTTCCCCAAATATAAGGTCTGACAGTCAGGGTTCTCAGTTTCGTGGCTAGAGGTTGACTTGAGAGATTTCGAGCTTTGGTGAGTCCTCATGCTTCGAGGACGGATTTTCATTGTTTTCAGTCTTATTTTTTATTTTCATTTTTGTACATGATGTATGGGATATGCTTAATTTAATTCTATTGTACTAGATGGCTAATGAGACAAAGTGTTTAGAATTCTGCTTTATCTACTATAAAAACTATTGGGACTTGAAATGTATTTCTTTATCTCTTTGTTCTATTTCTTATGTTATGAATGCTAAGTAGCTTGTATGGGGCCTCTCGAGGTCTTATACACCATGTTACACTTACGGGGTACCTTGGGTCCTGACAAACTTTATAATCAGAGCACAAGGTTTAGAATGGTCTGAGGATGTCTCATAAGCCACATCGAGTAGAGTCTTGTTCATGAGTGTGAAGTGTGCCACATTTATGAATGAGAGGCTATAAGATGATTAGGAAACTCCACTTCTTTCATTACTCTAAAGTTGTGCGATATATTTTAACTCTATAAGGTCTCTCTCCTAATCCTTATCTGATGCTTTACAGGATATGGCTACTCGAAGAGCTTATGCTAGAAGGTATGTGAGGGAAAATGCAGAACAAGAAGCTTCTCCCCAAGCTACTAAAGTTCCGATCGACCCTTTGGCTGAGTAAGTGACTAATGTGGAGTTTAGGGTTGGTTTTCAAGTATTGGCTAAAGCCAATAGGGAGGTTGCGGTTCCCGTGAACCTAAATGTGGGTAAGGTGGCATCTAGAGTGAGGGACTTCACTAGGATGAATCCTACGGAGTTTCATGGTTCTAAGGTTGCGGAAGATCCTCAAGAGTTCATTGATGAGGTTTACAAGGTGTTGATGATCATGAGAATGACACCGGTGGAAAAGGCGGAGTTGGCTGCTTATCAACATAAGGGTGTTGCACAAATTTGGTTCAAAAACAAATGGAAAGAAGGGAGATCGGAAGATGCGGGTCCTCTTAACTGGGAAAAGTTTAAGGTTGCTTTCCTTGATAGGTTCTTTCCCCTTGAGATGAGGTAGGCAAATGTGCTTGAGTTTATCAACCTTCATCAAGGAAGTATGAGTGTGAGGGAATATGCTTTGAAGTTCACACAATTGTCTAAATATGGCCCTGTAATGGTTGCCGATCCTAGTGCAAGGATGAGTAAGTTCGTTTCGGGTTTGTCCGAAATGGTGGTTAAAGAATGTCATACCCCATACTCATTAACGACATGGATATTTCTCTTCTCATGGTTCATGCTCAACAGATCGAAGAGGAGAAACTTAAGGAAAAGTCTAGGGAGACAAAGAGGGCAAATAGTAGTGATGGTAATTTCTCTCATGCAAGATCCGATGGACATGGTTTTCCTAGATTTATACAAAGGTTTTCTGATCAAGGTTCCTCCAATTCTCCTCCTAGGTTCAATAAATATAGGGTGTCTAACCCTAAGCCTCAAAGAGGAATGGTAGGGGGTCTTCATTGCTTATGTCTACTTGTGCTAGGTGTGGAACGAAGCGCGAGGATAAGTGCCTAGCCGGCACAGACGATTGCTTCAGTTGTGGTAAAAGTGGCCATAAGATGAGGGATTGCCTAATACTTATGGCTGAAGGAAGAGAGGGAAAGCAAGCTCCTCCTAATGGTTCAGGTTCTAATGCTCCTAAGCAAAACCGATTTTGTGCACTTCAGACTCGTGGTGAACAAGAGGGTTCTCCCGATATGGTTATCGGTATGTTAAAAGTATTCTAACTTGATGTTTATACTTTACTTGACCCCGACGCCACCTTGTATTTTGTGACGCCATATATGGCTATAAGGTTTGATGTTCTTGCGGATATGTTGTCAGATTCTTTTTCTATCTCTACTCCTATTGATGATTCTATTGTGGCCAAGAGGGTCTATAGAAAGTGTCCCATTTTATTATCCCATAAAGTTACTCTTGTTGATTTGGTAGAGCTTGATATGCTAGATTTTGAAGTTATCCTTGGTATGGATTGGGTGCACTCATGTTATGCTTCTGTCGATTGTAGAACTCGTGTAGTCAAGTCAGTTTCCGAATGAGCCTATCCTAGAATTGAAAGGGGGAAATTCAATTGGGTTAGTTTGTCTGTTGTTTTAAAGCTAGAAAGATGATCTCTAAGGGTTGCATATACCATCTAGTTATGGTGAAGGGGAGTTGGTCCCCATTGTTAATGAGTTTCTGGAAGTGTTCCAGATGATTTACTCGGTATTCCTTCCAAGAGAGAAATAGACTTTGGTATTGACCTTCTCCGACATACGCAACCTATTTCTATTCCTCCTTACCGAATGGCTCCGACGAAACTAAAGAAGTTGAAAAAACAATTAAAAGACTTGTTGGATAAGGGTTTCATCCGAGAAAGTATCTCTCTGTGGGGTGCTCCAGTTTTGTTTGTTAGAAAGAAAGATGGCTCTCTTCGTATGGGTATTGACTATCACCAGTTGAACTAGGTGACCATTAAGAATAAGTATCCTCTTCGAAGAATAGATGATTTGTTTGACCAACTTCAAGGAGTGAGTTACTTCTCTAAG
This sequence comes from Solanum acaule, assembly GCA_036250505.1. Lineage (NCBI taxonomy): Eukaryota > Viridiplantae > Streptophyta > Magnoliopsida > Solanales > Solanaceae > Solanum > Solanum acaule. The sequence goes on from JAJOOR010014506.1 coordinate 17,459, forward strand.
ATTGACCTTCGGTCGGGTTTTCACTAGTTGAGGGTGAAAGAAGATGACATTCAGAAGATGACTTTTCGAACTCGGTATGGCCATTATGAGTTTTTGGTGATGTTGCTTGGTTTGACTAATGCTCCAGTGAAATTTATGGATTTGATGAATAGGGTGTTTAGACTATACCTTGACATGTTTGTGATTGTGTTCATTGATGATATATTGATTTATTCGAGAAGTGACGATGAGCATATTAATTATTTGAAGATTGTGTTGCAAATTCTCAAGGACCAACAACTCTTTGCAAAGTTTAGCAAGTGTGAGTTTTGGCTAAGGTCCGTAGCTTTCCTTGACCATATTGTTTCAAGTAAGGGTATTGAGGTAGATCCTAAGAAGACGGATGCGGTCAAGAGTTGGCCTAGACCTCTATCCCCTTCGGATATCAGAAGTTTCTTGGGTTTAGCCGGTTATTAGAAGAGGTTTGTTGAAGGGTTTTCCTTTGATTGCCTCTCAATTGAATGCACTGACTCAAAAGAAGGCTAAGTTCATATGGTTCGAAACATGTGAGAAGAGCTTTTAGGAATTGAAGGATAAACTTACTTCCGCTCTGGTGTTGACTTTACCGAAAGAGACTAATAGTTTTGTTGTTTATTGTGATGCCTCGAGAATTGGGCTAGGATGTGTGCTTATGTAAAATGGGAAAGTAATTGCCTATGCCTCAAGGAAACTTAAGGTTCATGAGAAGAATTATCCTACCCATGACCTTGAACTAGTGGCGATTGTTTGTGCCTTAAATATTTGGAGGCACTATTTGTATGGTGTTCATGTTGATGTTTCCATCGACCATAAGAGTTTGCAATATGTGTTTAATCAGAAGGATTTAAATCTTCACCAAAGAATGTGGCTAGAGTTATTGAAGGATTATAATATGAGTATTCTCTATCACCCCGGTAAAGCGAATATCGTGGCGTATGCTCTTAGTCGGTTGTCTATGGGTAGTGTTGTTCATATCGAAGAAGATAAGAAGAAGTTGGTTCGAGATGTTCATAGATTGGATCGGTTGGGTGTTTAGTTAGAGCGGACTCTACCTAGGGTGGTGTTATGATTCACAACGGCTCAGAATCATCTTTTGTGGCGGATGTGAAAGCCAAGCAAAGTAAGATCCAATTTTGGTTGACTTGAAGGAAGCGATGCTTAAAATGTCTGTAGAGGCTTTCTCCCAAGGGGGAGATGTTGTACTTAGATATCAAGGTCGTTTGTGTGTTCCTAATGTTGATGACTTGAGGGAACATATCTTGTCAGAAGCCCATAGGTTTTGGTATTCCATTCACCTGGGAGCCACTAAGATGTACAATGATTTGCGGGAGATCTATTAATGGAATGGAATGAAGAAGGATATTGCGGGATTTGTGGCTAAATGTCCTAATTGTCAACAAGTGAAAGTTGAGCATAAAAAATCAGGAGGTTTATTCCAAGATATTAACATTCCTACTTGGAAGTGGGAAGATTTAAATATGGACTTTATTATGGGTTTGCCTCGCACTCGGTGACAACATGACTCAATTTGGGTTATAGTAGATCGAATGACGAACTCAGCTCATTTCATTCCCGTCAAGTGATACGCTCAAATTACACCTCCCTAAAGAAGTATAAGCGATTATTATCAAGTAAAGAACCCAACTTGTAGGTTGGGGTCGATCCCACGAGGAAAATTGTTTAGACTTTACTTTAATCAACAATTATATTCAATTAGCCAAAGTACTTCCAGAAACAAAGAAATAAAAAGGGGGGGGGGGGGGGGGG
>JAJOOR010014507.1:0-14552 GCA_036250505.1 Solanum acaule
CCCCCCCCCCCCCCCCCCCCCCCCCCCCCCCCCCCCCCCCTCGTATCTTCAGGTTAGCTTACCATAAGAAAATTTATTTTCTCTCACAGCAGCTTTGATCTAGAATCTTATTCTGTCTATTCATTCCTCCTATTTTCTCTGCAATCACAGGCTGGTCCTGATGAGTCGCTGAAAGACGTGGCCCTAACATTATTACAAAATAAGATATCTGCAGTTCCAGTTTTACATTCATCAGAAGATGGGTCATCTTTGCAGTTGTTGCATACTGCATGCCTTGCAGGAATATTAAAGCGTGTGTTTGCCTATAGCTTGCTTTCACTTATGCAGCTTTGTTTCCTCAGAAAGTTTTTGCAAGGACTTATGTTGGGTTTATTTATCTTCCTTGGAAAATCTTAGACATATGCAGGCATTTTAGGCACTCTCTAGAGTATCTGCCTATTGCACAGCAACCAGTGGGTAATCTTCCATTTGGCACCTGGACAAGAGAAGTTGGTGGAAGAGCAAGCAGCCGTGTATTGTTGACATTACACAGTGGAGACCTCCTTAGCTCTGCTCTTAAATTACTAATAGAAGGTACACAATCGTATTTTTAGAGTAGTACAAAATTGTCCAGGGTAACTTGCTCACAGATAAACAGAATTTGCAAGTGCCCTATTGTGAGCCTGTGGTTTTGAGTTTTCTTTCTGATTGGTCTATAGTGGAGGGTCTAACTAAGCAATGGCTAATTGATTTCAATTTGAGGATATCAATGAGCTCCTAGCCAATAAATTCATAGCTAGCAATTCTCAGACTCGTGGTTTAGTGATAATGCACTAATTGCAAGCTAGGTTCCTGGGAAAAATAAGGTGTAACTTTTCTGGTTTTCCATCCTTCCTCGTCCCCTCTGTGTCTTATTCCTAGTCTATATGCTAGTGGGGTTCATATTCACTATTAAACATGTGATAGGGACCTGATCCTTCCACTTCCACATCTCAATATAGGAATTGTTTAGTTGAATTAGAAGACCCTTTCTATTGTTATTGGGATTTTACCCTCTCTAGAAGTCAGTGATTGTAGAACTTTGAACATGTGTACTAAGCACATCGTTCTCTTGCTCTGACAGGTGAGATAAGCTCAATACCTATCGTTGATGATAATGGAGCCCTTATAAATGTGTATTCTCGGAGGTAATTCATGCGCTTCCAATGGTAAATTCTTGAGTTTTTTTATTTTCACACATAATTGAAGTTGCTTGATTTAATTAAAGCCTTACAAGATTTGTAATTTTGATTGTCTTTATATAGTGATATAACCTCTTTGGCAAGAGGCAATGTGTATGCTCGCTTTCGGCTTGACCAGATGATAATGACTCAAGTAAGTGCCTTTCAATCTACCATCTCTTGTTTCCTCAATATTATCATGCTTGCCTAATATAAGTGAGCCGTGAGGTGCTAGTATGCAATAGAATTCTATGGAGTACATAAGTCAGTGAATTTTCTTAAAACATTTGAAAGTTTGTTCTTTGGCATACAAAATTACTCTATGAAGACTTAAATGGTAGTCATACTTGTATGGTATATGAAGCTTCTTAAACTATTATTAATTTATTACCTACCATTTGGTTTTTTCTCTTTGCTTGGAACTCTTTCATCTTGATTAATTCCAGATGTTATGGGTAAAAGTACTTGGGAGTCATTTTGGTAAACACTCTTGGCCACTGCTGATGTCCGTTATACAGCATGAGGACATTCTATCACTTCATTTGTAAATCCTCGGAGGAGAGAATTTTCGGAAGTTGTAATGATGCAGTAATTTGAAATTGGCTTCAGGTCCTGCAGGTCTTAGATGAAGCATCCCGTGATCGTTGTAGGACATGCACACGCTTTGATTCACTGTATAGGATTATGGAGGTCCTTTCAGATCCAAGTTTGTACCGCTTCTTTTTTCCTTTCTGACATTTTCCTTGTGAGCATCATAATCTTGTAGTTTGAATGCCCTCTTCTCTTTGTTTCAGCTGTCCGGCGTGTTGTGGTCATTGATCCCAATAGCCGGCATGTAGAAGGCATAATCACTTTGAGAGATGTGTTTAATCTTCTTTTAGGCTGAAATTTCTCTTAATCTATTTCACAGGTATTTACATTTTACTTCATTAACTGGCAAATCAATCTGCATATTTTATGTTGCACTTGCTGATTATGCGCTTTCATATGAAGTATTGACTTATCAAAAGTACATAAAGTTACTTTGTAGTAAAAGTAGTGAACTGGATCCAATTATCTTTTTGGTCATAAAAGTGACAATTCATTGTTTTATTTGGCAGGTGGGAGTAAACTAGGACGATGACTTTGTAATGGCTACTCAAGAGAAAAGTTATAACTATGTCAATTGGCTGAGTGGAAGAGATTTTTTTATATATCATCACCAATAAAAACTGTAAAATTGTAGCATCATAAATGAAGTTTGTGTAGTCAAGGAAAAAAGAAATACAGAAAACCTGGACCAAGATGTAACTCAAGAATTTTCTTACAAGTAAATAACAATAGTATAGTTGAACCAGTATATCCGCAGCTACGCTTCAACCCCAAGCATGTTGGGTTATGTTATATGAATTTTCACTTCGCATGTCGCTTCATTTAAGCTCATCTTAGCACAGTACAAACAAGTGACAAGAAAATGTTAGCAATATTGCTTTAAATTGAGTTGCAGACAATTTAAGATAGAGTATATCTCGTCGTTTTGAGGGTGCAAGTCATCCCATGAAATAAACTCATGTGTTACTCCATTCAATTGAATCAAACTACAACCAGCACTCTTCTTGATCTTTACGCGGTCTCTTTTTCTCCTTATATCGACCAAGTCATCCCAACGGCCAGCATCTGCAAAGACATTTGCCAAGATTGAATAAACACCACCATCTTCAGGTTTCACCTCCATTACATTTTCAGCAGCTTTCACTGCTAGCTCGACGTGCCCATGTGTCCTACACCCACCAAGCAAACCACCCCAGACAAACACATCACCAGCCATTGGCATTGCCTCTATCATCTCCATAGCTTCTTTAATCAACCCTGCACGTGCCAGCAGATCCGCCATACATCCATAATGTTTTAGTTCTCGAGGAACACCATAAACCCCTTCCATTTCTCCAAAGAACCTTCTAGCTTCATGAATAAGACCCCCATGGTTACACCCCACCAACAACGCCAAAAAAGTCACCCCATCAGGCTCAACACCAGTCTCCACCATTCTTGAGAAGTAATCAAGTAGTAACTGGCCATGGCCATGCATCGCTAATCCAACTAGCATAGCGTTCCAACTAAACACTTTTTTGTCCTTGCTCATCTCAAATAACTCTCTAGCAATGTCAATGCAGCCACATTTGGCATATAGATCTACCAAGCCAGTACACAAGTACGAATCTATCGCAATCCCCTTCCTTTTAATATAATCATGTATCATCTTCCCCTTCTCTAGCTCCCCCAATTGTGCACAAGCTGAGAGAGCAGAAACCAACGTAACGTTATCAAACTTAACATTCAACGAAACCATTTGATCAAATAGCTCAATGGCATCTCTACACTGGTTCATTTTCGCATATCCAGCCAAAAGTGTGCCATAAGAAACTGCATCTCTCACAGGCATTTCATCAAACACTTCCCTGGCTTCCCCAATCTCACCAACCTTAACATACCCATCAATAATTAAATTATAAGAAACAACATCTCTGTCACGACTTTCATCAAACACTTTACGTGCATCACTAATACTACCACTAACAGTATACGCACGAACAAGATTGTTACATACAAACACGTCAACTAAAAACCCAAACTTCAACGCTTGTGAATGAAGGGTCCTACCCAGACACAGAGAATTCAGTAAACCACAAGCTTTAAGAACAAAAGGGAAAGTGTGGGAATCTGGCGGAACTGAATTTCTCCGCATTTTGATGAAGTAAAAGAAGGAAGTATTAGGAGAAGAGAGAAGGGTGTGTGCTCGAATGATGGTGTTGTAACAGAAAGTTGATGGGTTGTGAATAAGATTGAAAACGGTGGATGGATAGCGAGTGGTGGGTTGTGTTGGAAGAGAAGAGAGAAGGGAAGTGAAGGAATGAAGGATTTGAGTGAGGATAAGAGTGGAATTGAAAGAGAAGAGGAAGCCATTGGTAATGGATTGAGCATGAACTTGATGAATTTGTGAAATTGTCTTGCATTGATTCTTCAGTGTAAAAATCAAGAAGGATGTTGATTGCTTGCACCTTATTTGAACCATAGAAGAAGTTGGTGTTGTTCATTGTGGGAAATCAAAACCACCATAACTAGGTATCACAGTGAACGGAGAATGGTGGCAAAAGAAAGTGAAATAGTGGGAAAACGATAACAAAAACTCGTGGACGGCAGGATTCGAACCTGCGCGGGCAAAGCCCACATGATTTCTAGTCATGCCCGATAACCACTCCGGCACGTCCACCGACATGGTTCATCAGTTGGTTCGGTAACAGATTACTAATTGGTTATGTTTATCGGCTAATCTCTATCTTTTTTTTCTTCATGAACGTACCTTAAAAAAAAGACTTTTTTTCACGATTTTAAATGCAGTTAAATTATAAAATTCTTCTGTATTACAAAAATATAGATTAATAGTAATATAATAGTTCATACAAAAGAAAAGTAAATAGGTTTTTCAGTTTTTGGCTTTACGACTTTAGGACTAACCATATATAGTATATTATGGAAAAAATATTAAATGAGGATAATTTATCAAAGATAAAAGTGTGTGTAAGTATGATAACTCTTAATGGGTTAACGGTTGATCCGATAAGGAAATTGAATAATTCATCCCACACCAATAAGTCATTAACTATAAAATTCTAATCAGTTCACCGACTGTTTATTCGATAACCCAAAACCAATAAACCAATTTTGTGATTGGCTAATCGGCTACAGTTCGATTTTGAACACTCCTATTCCCTCCGTTTCAATTAGGTGACACCAATTGATTTGATACAAATTTAAAAAAAAAAAAAAAAAAAAATTAAAAAAAATTTATGATCTTGAAATAAATTTTAGATATTTGTGTAACTCTCTGACAAACCAAAGAAAAGGTATCCCTATTACGGTTGTTCTTTTGCTTGAAGTGCATACTTAAAAGGTACTAACGTGTTTGACATTCATTGTCTTGCAATTTTGAAGATTTTGATCACTACCAATAGTCCAATACTATCCTTTATGACATGATTTCACAAATTCAAACTACTTATCTTGATTGTGGAATAACATCAAGAAATAAAAATTCGAATTATCAAAAAAATTACTGTAATCATTTCTAACATGAATGAGTCAATCATCTATTTTTATATCTTATTAAACAAAAATGATGATATTGTTTCTTCGTTGATAAAATTTTTAAATTTTTAGAAGCTATCAAAAGTTGTAGTCAAGTATCATTTTCTTGCCTTTGAAAGCAAGGAACTAGAATCCTAAACTTTAAGTCGATAACAATTTGAAGTGATTGTCCAAAGGCAATAATCAAAGTAATTACATGAAAAAACATTTCCAAACAAAGTCTAATGATAGCCCTTGGTCCTACTGTGATATGCTTAGCCGCCAGCTCGAACTTCCAAGTAGCAAACATCTCAATAATCCCTAAACGGAGGTAGATCTAGAATGTCGTCTATTAAATTCACATGAACTTGGTAATTTTTGTTCAAACCATACATATACGTGTTAAGGAAATCAATTAAATATTTAAATATAAATTCAGTTACTATTGTGTATTAACTCCAGGCCATTATAGAAATTCTATAGCATTCAAATTTTGAATTCGCCTCTGAAAAAGGGTAAGTCAATCAACCAACTCAAGACAGCTACATAATCGCTTTTAGCTCCTTTGTTTATCAATAATTTAACTATCAAAAGGAACATTATGATGGAAAATGACAAGTATCGTACACTTTCCACATTTAGGTCCCTTTTTACTGGGATAATGTCTCCTTCCCCATTCCCCACTTAATAATTCATTATAGTGGCTTTCAATCTCCACAGAGATTCCTTAGAACCACTTGTAATTTTATAATGTTTGGGTACTAAAAGTGGACGGTTCAAAATAATTATACTCTATGAAGGGAAAGCCAATCTGCATCATATTCTACTTTTAGTAGCTAAACTGAGTCCTCTGTTTTCTTCTTTCAGCATCCTTATAATATTTTTTTATGGGAAAAAAGTTCGAAATATATCTGAATTTTGATCGAAATTGCTGTAACAATTTCAAACTTTGGACAGGATCTATTATCCATGCACTATTTAATAGTGTATTTTAAAGATCTATAGGTGTCCACGTGGACATCATAAATATTACATCATTATAAATAGTAACTTATCCAGCTGGACACTTATATATCTTTAAAATACACTATTAAATAGTATAGGGGTAATATGTTCTACTCAAAATTTGAGATTGTTACAATAATTTTGATCAAAGTTTGGAGATATTTCAGACCATTTTCCTTTTTTTAATGTTTGAGGACCTCAGTCAAAATGCTTTTTAAGCTTTAACCCCATCACTTTCCACTTGCATTCCACTTGTCAAACTAACTTTAGCTCTTCTTCATTCCACTAAAATGATTTTATCTTCTTTTTTCCCCCTTTTCTCCACATGGAGAGTGAATAGATTTCCTTGCTTTTATTAATCTAATTGTGTTTATTAATCTAATTGTGTTTATGAGATCAACTTAAATGAAGCGGCGAGATCAAGATTTTCACTGAAACTTTATTTTGATAGTTGTGACTTATTGTATTGTATTGTATTGTTAGTTTAAATAATATGTTCGTTTTGTTATTGTTATGTAACATAAAAGTCTCATTTTATGTAATGTTGATTTAGTATAATCGTATGTTACCTTATCTTTTTTTTTCTCCCATTTGTTTTTTTTTGCTTATTATCTAATAATCATATTTTATCTTATACTTTTATCTTTTTTTTATAATAGCTTTACCTTGTTCCCTACTTTTCTGATATATTTATCCTTCAAATTATTGATGCACAACATTATGTAATGACAGAAAATGATAGTACAATCTATCCAAATATTGTATTGATCAATGCAGTACACTACAATATAAATATAACACAATACAATATAATACAATATATTATGAAATGATATGTAACAATTATCCAATCAAGAAATTCAAAAGATGAAAAGGTAAACATATGAAAATATCAAGCGGATTCAATATCTACTATATATACCTAATAAGTAATTTTAACTTGATATATTTAGTAGTAGAATTTCTCGACCATGGGAGTTCGTATACCCTAGCTCCGTCCATGAGTGAATTGGACAATGAAGATCTATATAGCTAATCTCAACTTATTTGAAATCGATATAATTATTGTTCTTATTGTAGTTATCTAAATGTTTGAAAGAGGGAATACAAATATCCTTAGTAGTGGATAAGCAGGAGGGCCTAATACAAAAAGAATATTATTAGGATGGGGACCATAAAGATTTGTCATTTCTCTATTTTTGTAGACCTAGGCTAGTAGCCTAGTACAGATAATATAGTGGACAAATCCTAGGGCTCCAAGATTTTGTTATATATAATAGGACTTGCTTCAACAAGAGAAAACAGCAACTCAACTCCTATTAGTTGTGAAGCATAAGAAGATGTGGAGAAAGAAAAAAAAGAAGGATGTTGATGTACTACTCGAGGAAATGGCGATCACTAGGTCACACCCTTTGGTGCATCTGATGTGAGTCGATACCAAGGCGCGAACAAACAGGCAAGTCATATAGGCAAAGGGAAGGCAACGCCTTTCTTCCAGGATTTTAATTCCCCTTTTTTTCCTTGTATTTTCATACTGTATTACTTTCCATCATGGATAAGTTGGGGTTTTCAAGTTTCACATGTATAATGATGTTTTAAGCCTTTTAGCTTTGGATTGAACTTCTGTTCAACCAAATATCCTTGTATTGTATTTCTTTTCAAGTAATACTGCCCTATTCTTACTTTCCTATTTTATCCAATGTGTTCTACGATCTACTAATCAGTGGGTGGATCCATGATTTTCACTAATAGGGATGAGGTTCAGTTGTTCAAACGGTTACACCATTGAAACAATACAAAATAAATTTCAATACTAAGATATTCATCCGGGATTCAAAATATACAATATAGAACGAAGAAGTATCGATCGACTCCCTTTGGACAATACTGGCAGGATACATCAACATGCTTTTGATGATAAATGATTCATGACGATGAAACAGCCCAGACTTGGAAAGAAGTTAAACAACTCATCCACACAAATTAAATATTAATACCATATAGGAGTGTGTGTCACGCATGACGCATTGATGAATAACATATTAATTATTGTATGATTCGAGAAATCTAATATAAAATTGAAGAAGTTGCCAAAAATATAAGTATTCAGTCGAAGTGAAACAATGAAATGGTGCAAAATGAGTTTGAATATTCATTAGTAAAAAAATGGTAAGGTGTAGACCTTACAATGTGTATGTAAATTAGCCTTAATTTACAGAGGATATTCCTATAACTGGGACAGAAATCTCCAAATGAAGATGACTATTCTCAATTGACAAAATAGTTGTTCCGTCAGGCGAAGAAGAAAACTCTCCTAAAAATTTCTTCAACATCCAATGGGGGCAACAAATCAATCAAGTGTTTTTTCTATTTTGACAAGTAAAAATCTGTGTATGATTTTGAAAATCCATATCACCAATAAGACTAATAACCTAATTCATTTTCATCGTCATCATCAGCGTCTCTTAGCATCAGCTGATTAACCTCAAATGTGGAGCAACCTTCCAAGATTATGCACCATCTATTTGAGATCTAGACTCTTTTTCATGTATTCGTAAACGATATAAGTAATGCTTGCTGCTGGCACTACTTTTAGAAGATTCGGAAAGAGTCCTTTGTAGAAGCCCCTGGGACCTTCATGCTGAAGTGTTCTCCGGAACACATCAGACATTCCATTGTAAGCAGCCTCGGTATTTGTAGGTTGAGCTTGCATTCTAGCAGGAATTGAAATTGAGTGTGAAAAGAAGACAAGTTGCATTGTAAAGCACAAATAGTTTATCCAAATCCTGAAAACCAAGTCGAGTCAAACATGAAGATTTACCTCGTTCTTATAACCTGCAAAGGATAAACACATGTTGCTCCAAGCGCTCCGGAAATTGTTCCACAACCAAGTTGCACAAGAGCACCAGGTTCTGCATATTAACACAATCGTTAGAAAAATACTAATTTCACTTCGTCAGAGATGAGTTGGTTAGCAGTTGAAGAGTTACAAGCTGTACCTCTATCCTGAAGAATATAAATCCTCGACAAATCCTTCAGCGTTTCATAAACAGCCAAATCAATGCCTGAATAAGGTATAATTCCAAGAAGAGATGGTATCAGCCCTTTATAAAACGCCCGAGGCCCCTCCTGAATCCATATATCTTTTGATAATTTTCCCAGGTTGGGGACCTTTCCACCTTCACTTGCATGAGTTTGTAACCGAGTCTTAACAAGATCCATGGGGTAGATAGCAGTCTGTGCTACTGCACCAGCCATGCCCCCAGCCACAAAACGTCCAGAAGCTCCAATGTCACCCTGTTCCTCACCCTTCGTATGAGCAATCACATTTTTTAAGATCTCATAAGCGTAAAACCTAATTGCACTTTCAGGTGCAACCTTCATCACATTTAATCCATTGCCCCTAAAAAAACTCAATACACCACCATCCTTCCATATTTCTCTGACAGTGGACCCAATAGAAGCACGATTAGTCTGAACTTGTAAAACCACCTTTAGCCTATCAAGGGGAGCTGTAGTGGTACGAGAAGTAGCTCCTGCAACTCCCCCAGCAAGGAAATATTTAGCTGTATGGACATGCTTATTGATGCCTTCGGGTATGATGGCTTGTTCACCAATATCTACAAGACACACCCTCTCCCAGTACCGGTAAATATTCTCCAAGGTGGCCTCATGTGGATAAAGTAGAAGAAAATTTCTCCATTCTTCAAAAGTGATAATCCCATTATTATCCTTATCAACGTGTTCCACAAAACGTGCTAGTTCATCATCATCTATTTGTATCCCTGCAAAAAAAAAACAGTCCTCATTTATAAGAGGAAGACAACTAATGATATGAAATGAGGCTAGGGAACACAGAATGGATACATCCAGAAGAGATGAATATTCGCAATAGCAACATATTTAAGGAGTAAAGATGAACTTTTGGTTTGTAGATTCAGAAGGCTTTTCAAATGATCACCCAAACCTATTCCTGCTCACATGCATACGTACATATACTCTTCTTTTTTGTTAGATTAAGCAAAAAGATCATTATACATCTCCACATGCTTTCTAGCCATGTCTAAATATAGGAAATAATGAATTAACACATAGAGAAAGTTGATAGGAGCTTAAATAAGGACAAAATCTAAATGCAAAAGAAAGATTCATAATAGCATTGATCAACTACTGCAAATTGTTACAAAGCCACCAATCAACATGTTATAGAAAAGTTAGCAACCATTAAATTCAACAACAATTCCTATGTTTTCTTGCAAATCAGTGTTACTTTTACACAAGAAGAATGAAGTTGAACAAATCTGTAAAGATGCAAGGGCATCAGGATATGATGTAATATCATCCAAGACAAGATAACATCACACCTACTTGATACACACAAGGGACTATTAAATCTCTCACATAGCATCCACCCACTCTTTTTTCTTTCTTGTACCTGTCTACCAAATGGAAATCTAAAGTAAACTACTCATCCCCGAGGTGTAAAGGATATAAGTTTGGTCTAGTACAAAACAAAACGGATCCCAAGAAACAGAAAATCAGGGCTTCCAGTCAAACAAAATTAGCAACTGAAGACGAAGCTCGTGCAATTTTAGCTATTGAATTGAAGCTAAATTATCACTTCATAGCTAACGAAACTGAAGCTCATGAGCACAACTAAGCTTGTTCCCAGGCCCCGTAAGGTTCCTATGTGGCAGCTCTAAAAGACACCACAAAAAAGTGACTTTTTAGCATCAAAGAATCATGTAACCAACAAACTAGAGCATATCATATTCTAGGTAATTATCAGAAAAAATGAGGAGCAGGACATCCTTTGAAAAGAAGGCAGTGGAAAGAACAATGTGGAACTGTCCAGAATAAGGCACCAGGGACAGATGACTCACTACAGCATTCTTCCAACATGGTCAAAAAGTGATTGGAGCTGGGAAGTGATGTCAAGGAATGCGTGAACCATTTCCACTAATACAACTAAGTTGGTATTGACTAAGAAGCATGGAGAGGATTTGAATTATTTCCTAATAGAATGTAGTTCTGCTGCAGCACAGTTATGATCCATAATATACCATATATAAATGGTGAAAGTGATTGCAAGTTAGATGGCGAGCAAGTTGGATTCTAGAAAGAACAGCTTATAGAAGACAACTAATTGTATAATTTGGTCGTAAGAAGAGAGGACTAATCAAACTTTTGAAGGAGTCGAAAATCCTAGAGTTAAAAGTTCTCTTTTGTTTCTTCTGTAAAGACAATACACCTTTTCTGTATAGGTAGCTGGCTAGATTTTTGGATACTTAACTATTGACCCAACGATTCATAAGCTTTGTACTATTAACATCATCCTGGCTTGTTTTTTTCCTTTACAAGTCAAGACACACACATACGCACATCATCATCATCACATTATCTTGGCAATACCACTGAAAGACAATTGATCTCACAAAACAAAAGTGCAAGGATGGAAATTCTTAACTAAAGATAATTCTACATTCACACCAAAGCGGCAGTACTAGTAAACAAGACAGCAATGTTATCATCAATTAGTATTAACCTACAAGTCAGCGAAATAGTAAATACCAGCTTTTACAAGGGCATCCCAGAGCTCCTCAGGCAAGATACACCCATTGTGCTCCACATCAATAGCCTGAAAAATCCTATACAGCTCGAGCTCCTTATCATCCATATACTTTCTGAATTCCGGATAATCCACCCTCCCATCCTTATTCTTATCACACTCGGTCAACAATTCCCTAGCAAACTTATAATCCGCCGGAATTTGCATAGCAAACAACCCCTTTTCGATTTTCACAGAATCCAAGTAACCCACATTGTCGGAATCAAAGAAACTGAATAGACCTCTGATTCTAAGGTCCCTCTCTTCCTTAGTCTCCCTGAGTGCTGATAAAACATGGTCCACTGAAACCGGACCCGGCTTCTTCACCGGGTTGCAACAACCAGACCGGTCCTTAGCCGCCATTACCGGATGATTCACATGCTCCGCTACAGCTCCAGACATACCCAACAAAAAAATAATTCTGGGTTCTTCACAGCATGAATTTTAATCAACTTCAGATCTAATAGAACAAACGCAACAGTGCTTTTGATTTTCCTGTAGTGGGTCAGTAAAGAAGCGAATTAGTTCCTCTGATAGAAAAAGAATGATAACTATTACAACAGAATATTTCTGAAGGATCAAAGAAGATCCGAAGAATAGACCCGTATAATACACGGGCTTACTCCCTTCCTTTCTTCTTGTTCTCACGGGTCAAGAAGAAAGGAAGAAAGAGAACAGTTGAAGTTTTACCAAAGTTGAAAAAAAAAAAAAAACTGATTAATTTATTGGGAGTACTGTTTAACAAACCACTTTTAAAGAAAACGTCAATGGCCGGTTTCAAGCACACACGCGGACAAAAGAAAACTCAAATTCCTATACCAGTTAAGAGGTCCAATGGGGATGAAGATGAATTGTGAACGCGCGGTTGTGGTGGTGAGTCGGTGAAGATGAAGACGCAGCAGCTACAATGTGTGTGTGTGAGAGAAAATTTTCCCAAAACATGTGGAAGAAAGACTCGAGGAGTGATCAATTTATATGAAATGGGAATATGATTCATACACATGTTCCTTTGTTTTTATTCCTAAAGAGGCTCAATATGTTAATGTGCGAATAAATTTGTGAGTAAATTTTATTTAGATGGATAAGATAAGATTTATTTTGTTAGAGTAAAAATTTCTTATGACAAAATGGGGTTTGAATTGACTTATTTTTAAAGTTTTTGCCTTTTTAAGTTTTTTATTTTGTAATGAATATTTAAATAACATAATAAGGGATCGTTTGATAAAGTGTATTAGAAAAAACAATACATGCATTAGTATTAGTATGATTAAAGACTCAATCGCCCCTCAAAACCTCTTTTTACATCTTTTTCCACCATAATAGTGGAGGGTATTTTTATAAATAAATTTTTATGCAATGCATGTTATTTTTAATGCATCGAACCAAACAATGAATAAAATATTCTATGTATAATTAATGTAAGCATAACTAATACTTGCATTATTAATGCAATCATTATGAATACTCTATTTAACATTATTCTTATACACTCCACCAAACGAAATATTTTTACAATTTGAAAAAGTACATAAAAAAAAGGTTGAAAGTCAAAATACTCAACTTATGATTTTTGTCTTCTTAACCGATAAATCATTTTACAAAAGTCAATCTAAATACCCCTAAAAAAAATTATTAGATATTTTAGGTTTTTAATTTTAGAAAAGTTTTTACGTGTATTTTAAAGTGTTTATTACATATATAGGTTAATCACGTAAAATATGTTAATTTTTTCATTATACATATCAACGTTAATGATTGAGTTTTACGACTTACTTAGGCTAGTTTATCTAATATATATTACGTTAAAAGCATGAAGATTCTTTAAAACATTGACTGAACATTTGTCTTTCATTAAACGATGATAAAATTGTTATTTACTATTTTTTAAAATGATTATCAATTATTATTTTCCTCAAATAATTGTCATTTATTATTTTCCTCAAATAAGTATCATATATTTTTTTCCTCGAATAATTATTATTTATTATTTTTCCTCAAATAGTTATCATCTAATTATTATCCTTAAATATTTTGAACTTTTTTTCATAAGATGACAAAACTAGATTTACTCTTTTCCTTAAATACTTTCTTAATTATTTTTCTTTAAAAATTGTCATTTATTATTTTTCGCAAATATTTATCATTTACTATTTTTCCTCAATAGTTATCATATAATTATTATCCTCAAATATTGATTGAACTTTTTGTTTTACATAAGACGGCAAAATTATCATTTACTATTTTCCTTAAATAACTTCTATTAATTATTTTTCTTAAATAATTGTCATTTGTTTATTTTCTAAAATAACTATTATTTATTATTTTCCTCAAAGAGTTATCATTTAATTATTATCCTCAAATATTGATTGAACTTTTTTTTCCATTAAAAGATGATAAGATTATCATTTGTTATTTGCCTTAAATAATTGTTATGTAGTATTTTCCTTAAATACTTTTCATTTCATTATTTTCCTCAAATAATTGTTATTTATTATTTTCCTCAAATAATTTTCATTTATTGTTTTTTTCTTAAATAGTCCTCATTTATTATTTATCTTAAATAATTATCATTTAATTATTATCCTAATATCTCATATTTTGAAATTAATTAAAAATATAAATATTAAAATTTTATT
>JAJOOR010014508.1:0-20313 GCA_036250505.1 Solanum acaule
TGAACACAGTAACAGACGAAGCATGCGAATGAAGAGGAATAACTGCAAAATAGATATACATGCTCACAAATCAGAAAATAATGTGAATTCAGTAAAGCAAAAAAAAATATATCGTAATTCTCCTTTGGGTAGATATTACGACACATTATCATAATTTAAATGCCAATTTTATCTTTAATAGGTAATTGAATATTTTTAATCAAACATATATGACATCTTTGGATTTACAATATAGGTTTGACTAAAAAGATTAATTTACCTCATAATTTTCACTATTCGTAGAATGATTAATTCACCTTTGGGTAAATTCTTAAGTTCTAGCAATAGTGAAAGTCAATTTATCTATTTATTTTTCAGTATATAGGCATTTCAATTAACCTTCATAGATAAATGACAGTTTTATGAATGCATATTTTTCTTAACCATACTAGTTTGGCCACTTTGGTGACTAACATGCTATATGAATACAAATGCATACATAATCTCATAAAATTTTGTGCATGTGAATAATTTAAAACATTTTAGTTTGGCCACTTTGGTGACTAACAAACTATAGAAACATAATACATGCATCAAGTGATCATAAACATGATATGTGTAAACGTTAATTTCTCTAGTTTGGCCACTTTGGTGACTAACAAACTATAGAAACATAATACATGCAATAAGTGATCATAAACATTGTATGTGTAGACATTAATTTCTGTAGTTTGGCCACTTTGGTGACTACAAACTATAGAAACATAATACATGCAACAAGTGATCATAAGCATTATATGTGCTGACATTAATTTCTGTAGTTTGGCCACTTTGGTGACTACAAACTATAGAAACATAATACACACATATAATTTATTGCTTAGTATAACGACCACTTTAATTTATTGCACAATTTTAAAAGCAAAACATAATTATTGTATTATGTAAAGATTAAGGTTTTCAGAATTTGTGCAAATTAAATTTTGCTAACAACACTTTATTAACATAAGAATCCAAACACCTTAATTGGTCAAGCACAAAATTACGCTACTACAAAAGGATTCAACAATGAGTTTGAATATAATTTGTTTGGGCAAAATTAAACTTATAAGAAATTTTCTCATTAAAAAGTGTTGCTAATCACAAATTATTAAAATAACAAACAATAAGTTGCACGTAATATTGAAATTCTTATTAACGTAATATTGAAATTCTTATTAACTATTTATACACGTGTATTAGATTCCTTAGTTGTTAATGTCAATAATGACTTGAAACAACTCAATATCATATATAATTTTATATGGAATCAACAGAACCATTATGCATAAGGTTAAACGAAATTTTGACAAAATAAATAAATAAAAATTTACTTATTTCAATTAATTTCAGAAGAGATACGAAGATTATCCATTCAAACAATCCAGGCTCTGATGACACATGTAAGATTAAATACTTTCAGGATCTTGAACATGATAATCTTGCATAGAGAACGTTAGAGGCACATACCTGATACAGAAGACATCATCACAACGAGAAGTGGAAGCGTTAGTGTAAATTGGTTTCTACCTCCTTGCCCTAACTTTATGTTACCACAACCGTCAACGATGGAATTAATGTAGAGAATATGTGGTAACCCTAATGGGTGGAGGGAGGACCAATTTACAGAGGTTATGACTTAATCTGGTACGTCCATCAAGTAACCAATGTACGGACGAGATCTATTCCTTATTAAATATTATGTATGGTATTACTTTGATTCCAAGTAAACTTGGGCCATAAGTAAGAAATAATTAATAGTAATTAATAATAATTCTTACAGATAAATCCTTATGGTCCTGTTTTATTAACATGTTGAGGTGAATAGAGTCCAAATCTAAATAACTACACTAGTTTTCTATATAAAGTAAATATTCAGATCATAAGACAAAATATTTATTACATAATGGTTGATTTTAAAATAAGACAAAGTTAAAAACAAGCAAAGGTTGATTTTAGACAGGTTATTAAAGAAATTCCGACATGCTTGCATGCTTCAAGTGATTTAAACAACATAGGCAGATTTTTATAACAATCGCACGTAATAAAATGAAATAAATAAAAAAAATAGTTAGCACGTAATTCCCCTCCCCCCTTTAGGCGATTCCCCAAGTTATTTCATATATAGAGAGTCAGAGTTATAGTTTATACAATTATTACAAGTCAAAATCAGGGAAAGACAAAGTAAATGATAAATACAAATTCAAACTATAAAAAATTAAACCGAAATAATTCCTTTCTAGATAACTTTTCATGTCTTGCACTTTAAGTTCAAACCCTGCTAAAGCAAAGAAGATATAGACAAAGATAATAAAATACGCAAAAAGCAGGTTCTATTGTCACGACCCAGGGTATCCCCTATATGTAACAAGGCGTATAAGACCCCGAGAGGCCTCATACAAGACACTTAGCATATCATAACATAAAGTAATAGAAATGAGCGGGAATTAAAAACTTTTCAATACAATCAAAGTCTTTTTAAAAACGAGCGAAAGTCTAACATGACATTGTCTCAAACCATCTAAACATAAGAGAATAGAAATTAAATCTTGGGACGCAACCCATACAATGGTCCAAAACATAATGGAAAACCATAATAGAGAGTGGTGATCACATCCTCGAACACAATGAGGACTCACCAAAACTTCACTTCTTGAATCAACAACAAAGCTAGCCACGAGCGTGAGAATCAATGTCGCCGGACCCTACATTTGATAAGAATGTAGGCAAGAGTATGCGTTAGTAAAATCAAGTACTAAATATGATGACTAACATAAACAACACAACATAAGCATTTGTCAACATAAGACACAAGGCATAAGCATAATCAAGTCATAATAAACATCATAATGAAAGAAGAATACTCCCTTAAGTAACCTCACTTAACCTTAGCCAAGACTTAGGTCATCCGCCTCTAGTCAAGCTTACAATATGGAAGGCATAACTAGAAACACTCCAAACAATTCAATTTCATAACATAATTACATTAATCATACTTACTTTTAAAGACATGGGGATTTTCCACAATGCCTAGCTTATAAAGGCTGATGGGTATTCGCCTCTTGCCTTACTTACTTTTAGATTGCGGGTACTCGCCTCCACAACCTCATCATATGACACGGGATCGCCTCCACATCATTTCATAAGGAGCATGGGTACTCGCCTCCATGTCCATTCATCATAGTAGGAACGTGGGGACTCAACTCTTTTTCAATTCTAAGGAATATGGGAATCACCTCATATCCATGCATATGGAGGTCAAGGGTAATCGCCTCTAGCCTCATCATTCATTAAGCATTTTAGTCTAGATTCATTTTAGGTGAACAATCCTTTCAACCTAGAATCATACATGTGAGTAAACCTTTCACATTTTAGTATTACGATTATTTATAGAAGATAAATTATTTTGAATATTAAAAAATTTAATCAAATTTTATTTTTATTAAATTTAAAATGTACAAGTTGAGATTATTTAATTTGTGATTGGGTTGAGATTACGTGGAATACGAGTTGGAAAAGCTCAATAATGAACAAAATGACAAAACGACAAATTACGTGAGGTGTTTTTTCTCCTGTTATATTATACTAGTATACGTGTCCACACATTGCGCGGTTAGTTGATAAATGCAATCATAAATATTAGTTGATTGAAAATTTAAAATTTTAACTTATTATAAGATAATATTATAAGGTTTATTTGAGAATGTTAACATTTAGAATTTTGATGTGTTATAATAAAAAATTTATATAAGTAAATCAATATATAAAATTAGTTCATTGTCTAAATTTGACAATAATAATCTTTTGTCATTATTTAAATTTTTTAAATTATTTAAAATGATAAATACCATCACCCTATCCATATCCTCCTCTTGTTAGAATAATGAATATATAAGAAAAATTAATAGTTGAATTTAAATAAAATAGTTAAGAAAATTCTTATCATAAGGCTAAGAATTCGTCACTTGAATATCAAAATGTAGGCATGTTATTCAAATTTTAAATTTTGTCTTTTATTTAAGTTAATTTAAAATATATTTTTTAAAAATTATTGTCACAAAAAAGTGAGCAGGAATTGAAGTATGGACTTTTCATCTATATTATATTTTTAATTAAATATATTATTCTTAAATGATTGCGATGTAATGTATGAACTCTGACTCCTATGAAACACTTACTAATAAATATTGATATTTTTTTTGTATATACATATAGTTATTATTCTATGTTAAATTTGTTTAGCATAAATTGAATTTAAATTCATATTGTATTTTACTTTTTCAATTTAATAAAATTGAAATATTTTTTTATATATATTAAATTCTCTAATAACGACTAAAATCTATTTGATTAACGAATGCATCCAATAACAATTCGAACAATTTTTTCGTCTGATCTTACAATTTAAATCACCACAATTTCAACAATATGCAACATCAACATTTTAAAAATATTATGTAACCCTTTTGCTCTTTCTTCACATGGCTTCTCCGGTTTTTGCAATCAAAAAATATTTGTACAATTTTAATAATAAAATTCCTTACAGTTTTCTAGTTTATAGTAGCAAAAAAAATAATTAAATTCTATAAAATTATAATATGAAAATTTTTAAAATAAATAAAGAACATGACGATTATAAAATTCTTGAACGTAAAAATAAAGAACATGATGACAATAAATAAAGCTATTGAATGTGAAAATTTATTTGACTTAATCCTAAAGTATTCAACTTAATTATACTCTTTATATAAGAGAACATTAACTTTTGGTAAAGTTTTAATTTTAAGACAGAAGAAAAGAAGACTTAGGGTGAGTTTGGTATGAATGAAAACAATTTTCTCATAAATAAATTTAAAGCTTGTTTTTAGAAATATTTTTAACTTCAATATTTTAACCCCATCCTCACCCCTACACCCAGCCCCCGACCACCACCCTCCTCAAAAAAAAGATTAAAAATTATTTTTAAAAGATATTTCTGATTTCAATTTTTTAGTTTTTTACCCCCCACCCCCACCCTCGCCCCCATCAGCCCCCCTTCAAAAAAAAAAATTTAAGTTTTTTTAAAAAAAATATTTTTAACTTTAAAATTTTATTTTTTCACCCCGATCATCGAGCCTCCCACCCCCTCCCCCCGGCCACCCCCCCAAAAAAAATTAAGTTTATTTTTAAAAAATATTTTCAACTTCAAAATTTTATTTTTTCTCCCCTACACTTGACTCCCCTCCCCCTACTCACCCACCCCCTACCAGCCCCCCTCCCACCTCTCCAAAAAAAAAATTTAAGTTTATTTTTAAAAAATATTTTCAACTTCAAAATTTCATTTTTTCACCCCTACACTCGACCCGCCACCCCACCATCCCCTACCAGCCCCCCCACCCCAAAACAAAATTGAAGTTTGGTTTTAAAAAATATTTTCAACTTCAAAATTTTTCACTCCTACCCTCGACCCACCCCCCTACCCCTCCCCCCACCGATCAAAAAAAATTAAGTTTATTTTTAAAAATTATTTTCTACTCTAGTAAAAATAAAAGATATTTCTCAAAAACATTTTTCATTCATAAATCAAACACAAAATCTTTTCCGGAAAATATTTTCTACTCACCAACCAAATATGAGAAAATAAGTCAAAAATCAACTTGTTTTCTAGGAAAACATTTTCCATGGAAAACATTTTTCTTCATACCAAACACACCCTTAATTCTTATATGTAAATACAATTTTTGCTTTGTTTTCATAGTTTCTATGTCCCTGCAAAAAAAATCTTAACAGAAGCATTATTAACTATTTACTAATAAAAATTAAAAACAACTCCAAAAAAAACTTAACACATTAGCCAAATCTTTATAGAAGCAAAAACAAAAAAAAAGTACGAATTTCAAAGTTATAGATATAAACAAATATTGATAAATTTTTTACCTATTACTTGTAATTTACAAATAAAAAATAAAAATTTCAAATCTCTTACGTGCCATATTTTAAAGAAAAGATTTACACCTTTAGTATAATCCATTTCTGGCAAATCACTTTTCTTTTTGTTCATTCCATATTTTTTTTGTCATTTTAATTACTTTATGCAATTAAACTTTAAAAGATGGAAAGAAAAAAAAAAGATACATATACAAACATAATATAGTGAAAAACTTACCAATCATATCGGCCGAGATGATTGCTAGATATTTAAATTGTGTCAAAAATATTAATTGATAATATTTCCATAAATAATGGAAGTGAAATACAGTCTACAACACAAAAATACAAATTTTTCCCTATTAAAGGAAATGAAATTTTACTTTCTCAATTTAATAAAATTGAAATATTTTTTTTTATATTAAATCATCTAATAACGACTAAAATCTATTTGATTAACAAATGCATCCAATAACAATTCGAACAATTTTTTCGCCTGATCTTACAATTTAAATCACCACAATTTCAACAATATGCAACATCAACATTATTAAAACATTATGTAACCCTTTTGCTCTTTCTTCTCATGGCTTCTCCGATTTTTCCAATCAAAAAATATTTGTACAATTTTAATAATAAAATTCCTTACAGTTTTCTAGTTTATAGTAGCAAAAAAAATAAAAAATTTCTATAAAATTATAATATGAAAATTTTAAAACAAATAAAGAACATGACGACTATAAAATTCTTGAACATAAAATTAAAGAACATGATGATAACAAATAAAGCTATTGAATGTGAATTTATTTGACTTAATCCTAAAGTATTCAACTTAATTATACTCTTTATATATGAGAACATTAACTTTTGGTAAAGTTTTAATTTTAAGACAGAAGAAAAGGAAACTTAATTCTTATATGTAAATACATTTTCTGCTTTGTTTTCATAGTTTCTATGTCCCTGCAAAAAAAATCTTAATAGAAACATTATTAACTATTTACTAATTAACTAATAAAAAATTAAAAAAGACTCCAAAAGAAACTTAACACATTAGCCAAATCTTAATAGAAGCAAAAACAAAAAAAAGTACGAATTTCAAAGTTATAGATATAAACAAATATTGATAAAGAATTTACATATTACTTGTAATTTACAAATAAAAAATAAAAATTACAAATCTCTTACCTGCCATATTTTAAGAAAAGATTTACACCTTTAGTATAATCCATTTCTGGCAAATCACTTTTCTTTTTGTTCATTCCATAATTTTTTTGTCATTTTAATTACTTTATGCAATTAAACTTTAAAAGATGAAAAGAAAAAAATTAAAGATACATATACAAACGTAATATAGTGAAAAACTTACCAATCATATCTGCCGAGATGATTGCTAGATATTTAAATTGTGTCAAAAATATAAATCGATAATATTTTCCATAAATAATGGAAATAAAATACAGTCTACAACACAAAAATACAGATATTTCCCTATTAAAGGAAATGAAAATCTAAGCAGTTATTCTTTTTTTTTTAGCAGTTATTCTTTCATTTCAGTTTTTATTATTTTATAATACTTAAAACTTCTAAAGTTTATCCACAAAAAATAGTTTTAATTAGTGGGAGTTATGCACAACGTTTAACTGATGCACAATGTTTTTTATTTTATTTTTTACTGTTTAATCTTACATTTTTCAAAATAGTAAATCTGTCCTAGATTAAAAAAAAATCTATTTTTTCCTAATTTATATATTGGATTTTTTAAAAATTTTATAATACTTAAAACTTCTAAAGTTTATCCACAAAAATTAGTTTTAATTAGTGGGAGTTATGCACAACGTTTAACTGATGCACAATGGTTTTTTATTTTATTTTTTACTGTTTAATCTTACATTTTTCAAAATAGTAAATCTGTCCTAGATTAAAAAAAAAATCTATTTTTTCCTAATTTATATATTGGATTTTAAAAAAAAAATTAAATTTGTTTGTAAAAATCCCGACATTTGTCATTATTTGACATGTGTATTTTCATTTTAAAGATTGAATTTTTAATAATTAATTAGTTATATAATATTTAGTTATTTATAATTTTAAGATTCTGAAAATTTATGGTGTTGAGATGTGGCGTTTTTTCTTCTCCTATTATATATAGATAGATTCTTATATGTAAATACATATTTTGCTTTGTTTTCATAGTTTCTATGTCCATGCAAAAAAAATCTTAATAGAAGCATTATTAACTATTTACTAATTAACTAATAAAAATTAAAAAAAGACTCCAAAAGAAACTTGACACATGTTACGATCCAAAAATGGACGTGATGACACTCGTCTTATCCCATCAAGACAAGTCAGCCTAAAACTCAACCATTACAATAAAATGCAGAAATTTCATAATCAACTCAAAAATACCCCCAAAATCTGGTTGTCACATATACAGGCCTCTAAAGTATTACAATTGATTCAAAAGGAAAACACAAGTCTCAAATGACCTTGTTTCTAGAATAGAATGAGATCATAAATAGAAGTAAGAAGGTCTGCTGAGATTACAAACAGCTACCTCACAAATCTCCAAGAAACCTCGGAAAATAAGAGAATGAAAAGTATCACAAAATTCAGGCTCGTAACCTACAAAAAATTGTAGAAGCAAGGGTTGAGTACCAAACCACACGGTACTCAGCAAGTAAACCTCTAAACACAAGCTAAGGGGATAGAATACAAGTACTCCTTACACCCCAACCGAACATCCACAACTACAACATGCATAAAACCAGCCCAACCTAACAGTTCACAATTTACAAGCACATATCTCAACAACAACATTCTAACAATCACATATTCTCAACAACAAGCTCAATATTCATCAATCACAACTTCCACAAAAAAGGCACTCACAATATCAACAACACACAAGATCAAGTTCATCAAATAGAGGTAATCAAATATCAAGTACTTTCCAACCACCAATAAAACACAAATCATCAAGAATGAAGGATGTCATGGGATGTAATGCAATATGACACCATGAAATGATATGCCTCAGAATACCAAGTACTCTCTCAACCGTATATACATGATATTCCTCGGAAATACATTGAGAGTTCATAACCCATGGGGGACTCGCGAGGTCCATATACCGACATGGACGATCTCCACGTGTCTGTGCAGACGATTTCAACGCACTATCATAAATCAAACAGATTTCGCACGGACGATCTCCACGTGCCCAAATTATAATTTTACCATCTCACCATCCCCAGCACGGACGATCTCCACATGCCCAACTTATACTCAATCTCATCTCAATGCATGTGCACAATATGATTTCAATAAAAGGGATGATGCATCTCAATCAAATATCAATGTGATATGTAATCACCTCAGCTATCACAAGTATACAGGTTCAATAAAGAACACAATCACACATAATAAATCAAGTCAATAATATACCAACTAATGCCCATATGCTTTGGCATTCTCGGATTACAATCCTCATTCTATAGTAATAAACCTTCCCTTTATAACACCGGTGCTCGTACCAATGCCCGTCACACCATTGGTACGAGCCATTCTCAACACATCAGATACAAACAATTAATCACATTGCCTTTTATTACCCATTTTTCATCATTAGAATTAATCAATGTGGACAAGTCAAACCATCACTAAGTCTCATTACCCCCAAACACATATTACAAGGAAATACACGAATTCCATACACTTAACAAGGGTTTAGAAATTCACTTGCCTCAAATAGTCGAACAATCACTTCGGGACTTGAGTCTTCCCCTTTCGTTTGGATTCCAAATCAATGCAATCTATTCAAATAAATATTCCCAATAAGATTTCAAAACTAACAACACATATATTATTATGTGTATAGCCTTGACCCAAAAACTCACTCAATTTATAGTAATGTTCCTATATCTTGATTCCAACCAATAGGTCAAATCTTATATTTCCAAAATTTCAAGTATAGGGTTAAGTGATAATTTCTCCAAACACTACAACTCTAATAATTTTTATATAATATAATACACTCAATATCTAATTACACATCTTAATATATCAAAACTTGAATCATAATGTGATAACTAGATAATTAACTAATGTCAACTATCAGTGATGTGCCTCAAAACAATTTGCAGATCAACATATTTCTAATGTTCAACTATAAACATTAATTCAATAAACTATTAGCTCCACAATCACGTCCAATGATTAGGCCATCATTATCCAATGATTAGGCAATCATTGTCCAATGATTAGGCATTAGAAATCAACCATATTCTTACCCCAACTTCAATATATACGCCACTGACTTTGTTTCAACTTTTCCTATTCAATTTTCTTACTTTCTTTCACAACCAACATTTGCAGTAATAATCATTAAAATACGACATAAGCCAATAAAAATGTCAAACCTATATTCGTTCATCAATTGGTATCAATATATAATAACTTGCCACTCACATTTTGTCCCCTTAAGACCCAATTCTAATAGCATACACAATTAAGTGTTCACTCTTTTTCCTTCCACCATTAAGAAGACTGTCGCACTGACGCCACATGCATGTGATTATTAGTGGGAAATATTAGTTAACTAATGGGACAATTTTGTGTAAACTCTTTCACTAGAAATTATGTATAAAACAACAATCATAAAAGCTCAGCCAAAATACTTACGTGAAGGAAGAGCACTCGCTGCTCATTGATGCCGCTTCGGGTTTCTCCCTATTCTCTTTATTTTTTTTTCTAAAATAATTAAAAAGGTTAAATCTCACTAATTTTATTTATATACACGGGTCAAGTGATAAAGGGTACCAAGTAAATTATGGACTTGACTCATTAATCCCCAACTAAATAAATTAATTATTTAACAAATATCCGTCAACTAAATAATCGTAGTTAAACAAATAGTTCAAAATTTCCAACCAACTTCACAAACTGATCAAAAGTGACTCAAGGCAATTATCGAAATGGGTAAAACGATAATTTTATAAAAATTTCTAAAAATGACTTTCCGGGTCATTACAACACATTAGCCAAATCTTAATAGAAGCAGAAACAAAAAAAGTACGAATTTCAAAGTTATAGCTATAAACAAATATTGATAAAAAATTTACCAATTACTTGTAATTTACAAATAAAAAATAAAAATTACAAATCTCTTACCTGCCATATTTTTAAGAAAAGATTTACACCTTTAGTATAATCCATTTCTGGCAAATCACTTTTCTTTTTGTTCATTCCATAATTTTTTTGTCATTTTAATTACTTTATGCAATTAAACTTTAAAAGATGAAAAGAAAAAAAGATACATATACAAACATAATATAGTGAAAAACTTACCAATCATATCCGCCGAGATGATTGCTAGATATTTAAATTGTGTCAAAAATATTAATCGATAATATTTCCATAAATAATGGAAGTGAAATACAGTCTACAACACAAAAATACAGATTTTTCCCTATTAAAGGAAATGAAAATCTAAGCAGTTATTCTTTTATTTCAGTTTTTATTATTTTATAATACTTAAAACTTCTAAAGTTTATCCACAAAAATCAGTTTTAATTAGTGGGAGTTATGCACAACGTTTAACTGATGCACAATGTTTTTTATTTTTATTTTTTACTGTTTAATCTTACATTTTTCAAAATAGTAAATCTGTCCTAGATTAAAAAAAAATCTATTTTTTCCTAATTTATAAATTGGATTTTAAAAAAAATTTAAATTTGTTTATAAAAATGCCGACATTTGTCATTATTTGACATGTGTATTTTCATTTTAAAGATTGATTTTTTAATAATTAATTAGTTATATAATATTTAGTTATTTATAATTTAAAATTCTAAAAATTTGTGGTGTTGACATGTGGCGTTTTTTATTCTCCTATTATATATAGATAGATACTTGTATTATTGGAAAAGGATAACTGATGAGAGAAAAGACTGGATGGAAAAAAGTGAAACTAGAGGTGGACTTCGTGCAAATTTGCTTACCAAGTTTCCATCTTACGTAATAAGATTACATCATCCTATACGACACTACAATAATCTAAGGGTGTGTAAATATCGAATCGATCAATAAATCGAATTGAAAAATATGTTATTGGGTTAACGATTTTTAATGATTTTATAAAAAAAATATTGGGTTATGGGTTTGGAATCGGGTTTTAGTATTGAATTATTGATAAATCGATAACCCATTAAGACGATAGTATGTTACTACTATACCTTTTATAAATATTAAATATTAATAAGTTAACATAACTAGACACTATATCAGTACTCTATACTACGATCTACACACTTCACACGTCATAGTACTTCTACTCCACATTAGAAATTCCATATTATGTTTTGGTTGTAACATGTTATTGTATCCTTTGTACTACATCTACTCTTATTATTGATACAATTTTTCATTAAATATCGTGTTTTACAATATCAAAGCATTTACCACTGATTTGCTTGACTCACTGTATCGTGCCAAATTATTAGAGAAGTGAGAAATCATATATTTATTTTATGACCATTTTTTTATTGCGTAAACAGAAAATTGGACCGTTAATGACCAAAAACGAAAATCATATATTTATTTTATGAGCATTTTCTTATTGAAAAAAGTAGCTTTTCAACAAAATTTAATGAAAAAAATATTTAAATTGGTTGAGTGACTTTCTAAATGAAATATCAATAGTTGAGTGATTTTGTAGGTAAAATATTCATAGTTGAGCGACTTTTAGGTTATAAAAGAAAGTAGAGTGACTTTCTATAAATATAACTATTAGTTGAGTGACTTTCTGTGAGAAAAATTCATAATTAAGTGACTTTAAAGTTATAAATTAAAGTTAAGTAACTTTTTGTGAAAAATAGTATTAATTGAGTGATCATATAAGATATTAACTCACAAGATTTGGTACCATTTTCAAAACACAATTTCACTACTTTAGCTGTAGCTACTTTTTATTACTTTGCAAACTTTACCCCGAATTTTGTAGTTTACGAAGATGATATAAATTATTATTCATAAGATCAAATTTACTAGTTAATATATTACTTTTAAATATTTATTAGAAACATATTACAATTTCATTTTTATGATATTGTTAGAAAGTATTTTATCGTGCTAGGTCATTATAACATCTTATACCACACGAAATATTTATTTTATGTTATTGAGACGTGCATCTAAGGAAAATTATTTGTTATCAAAGTGAGTCGAGAAGATAAGTGTAGAAGAAAGGATGAAAAATCAAAAGTCAAAATTCATAGCAATTTTTTTCAAAAATAAAATAAAATACAAAATAAGTAGTTTGAAGCAACGTATGTTCAACGTTTTTTCAAAAAATCATGAATTTATTGTTTAATGATCACCAATTAGTGAAAGTAAGTGAATAAACTTATTTTTACTATTTCACTCTAAAAGCCTCCCAAATAGGAAGGTTTTTTTTAATGATATGCCACTTGATCTTTTTGGCCAAAAAATAATAAAACCCTTTTATATTCCAATTAAATGTCCAAAAATCTTGATTAAATTCCGAGGGGTTTAAACTTGTTACCCACGCTTAAAGTAATTAGAAAAATTAGACCACCCAAAATTTAACCCAATCCAAAAACAATTCGGAGAGTTTGTAGACGGTCTTAATTAATCCTACTTCTATTAGGATTATGTTATAAAATGAAGATAATAAATTGAAATTAAGAAGAATAGAATAGAGAGAGACAAAGTAATAGTAGAAGTAATTGTCACGACCCAGACCATCGTGATTGACATCCACACTAATCCTCCGGTGGGAGAACCATTACTACAATCCAAATTTAACAACTTAACCAAATACTACGCATTTAAAGATACGGAAGCAGGTTTAAATGATAATA
Organism: Solanum acaule; assembly: GCA_036250505.1. NCBI lineage: Eukaryota > Viridiplantae > Streptophyta > Magnoliopsida > Solanales > Solanaceae > Solanum > Solanum acaule. The sequence goes on from JAJOOR010014508.1 coordinate 13,809, forward strand.
AAAATGGAGTCCCCATAAACTCTAAGGTTTTAGCAATTAACTAACCAAACTAATGCGGAAATTCAACCCCTAGAACTTGAAAGTCAATGTACCAAAACTCTACTAACGACAAGTCTAAGAACAAGGGGTACAACCTCAAAGCTAAACAAAACACCTTAAACAAATAGTCGAAGTCCGAAAAGGGTGGACTTAAATAAGAAAGATTCATGGCAGCCTAAAAGAACTGGCTCACCCTTGAATCCGATCACGCTCAATAGTCACCTAGCTGAGGTCTATCAATAGCCACCTGAAGATGCCCTGTACTTAACAAAGAAAGAGCAAGTGTAGTATCAGTACACAACCACAGTGTACTGGTAGGATCACGCGACTATCCCATTAAGTGTAACATATATTAGTCAACACAACAATAAAATCACATGCACATATCGAACATATACAATATCATCAACATATACGAACAATGAACAACTTCACGATTCTCACATATCACAGTTATATCAATTTAGAGCAACATACCGTCTTCCAATATCAATCATCATTAGATATGAACGAACTCATCACAAGTAGATACACAACACAATTCAATGGTCCTCTCACGGAACTCAATTCAATGGTCCTCTCATGGAACCCACACCCAAACAGTTAGCATACCGAAACGTGGTACCCGATCCAAGTTAGTGTGTCGGAACGAGGTAGCCAATCCCATGTTTATACCGGAATGTGGCAACCGATCCCATGTTTATGCCAGAACATGGCAACCGATCCCATGTTTATACCGGAACGTGGCAACCGATCCCATGTTTATACCGGAACGTGGCAATCGATCCATTCAACAAACCACAATCACAATCACAATGTATATTCTCACAATCATACAACAAGAGGTGACTCATGTCATACAATTATTCAATTATCCTCATTTACGATTAGGGTGATCAACAGTGCAACATTCTCATACATATATGTATCATAATGAAGCAAGAACAAACATACATCACACAATCATAGAATCACAACCATCACCTACCTCGAATCCAAGCTTGAATCCCCTAAGGCACTTTAATCTTCCCTTTTCGGATTCTTCCCGCTTGTTCGTGGTCTAAAAAGATACAATTAATGCAAGGATCACCAATCAAAGGTCTAATTATTCAGATTATAACAAACCCAATAACCCTAGACCAAACCCAAGATCCTAATACCTAATTTAGGATTGTTTCCACCATAGAATCTATAACAAAACCCTCCTCCATCAATATTTATCCATTCTATTACGTTCTATGGATCAAAAAACGGATTCAGGGAGTGAAAAACTTACATTTAGCCTCAAGAATGGTGAAAAACGAGTAGGAGTCGCCTGGGGTTCGTTCTTTTGCTCTAAAAGTCAAAAAGTGCATAATAAGGTCGTTTAGGGGTTTATTAACGACCTTAAGTCGCGTCGAGCCCGCTACAGCGGCCCTGACCTCGCTGTAGCTCCCCTGCCAGAGCAGCGAATTCCACCGCCAAAGCGGCTGGAACGAAACAGGGAGCTATTTTGAGAAATCCAAAATCCCCATTTCACAACACACCTCCAACCAATGATGTTCAGAAAATACCCTTAACGCTAAGATCGATTTCGGGAGTTCTATCCACTCGAATTCAATTCCGTAAAGTCGTACAGGATCCTTAACGTCTTAACTATCCACTCATGTAATCAAATTCATTAATAGATCTCTCATTTGTTACCAGATTTCCCTACACCTTAATGACTCCGATTTCGTCCAAATCTGGACTAGGTTGGGAAATTCCAAGTTACTACGAAAAAGTTTTACTGTCCCCAATTCTTTCCCCACCGGCTTTTCCATAACGACGGAAATCAGGTCGTTACAATAGATGCACTAGGAAAGACTGGCTAAAGTAAGGGTAGAGTAGTATCTGAATCGTTGAATTACTGGGGATACTTGTATCGCATGCCCTTCTTACCGAATCTCATTACCCTCTGAGAGTTTTACATCTCCAACCTCAAACCAACCAATTGAATACCTACACATCCTCCCTTACAATGTCTCAATGGATTCATCTCAACACTCGAGTGATAAATATTGTTGTATGTAAACTTAACTAATAACAAACGATTCCCAACAACCACCAAAGTTGATCGTACAAACCTATGCCATATGTTATCAAGGATCTTGACACAAACATCAGGACGGATCCTTTCTCACATAACCATGATAAAATTCTAAAACAATACTCGCTACAATTAGAGGTGAACCTGAACTAACCAACACACACTCATAATACCCAAACAATCATAGTTCTTAACAATATTTCCATCCCACAACATAAATTTTCATGAGCTTAAGTTATAACAAATTTGATCTTTAGAAATCATATACTCATCGAGGGATATGTCCAAGCATACAACCCCTCCAACAACACTCTCGAAATGCTAGATTTAGTAATTGTAGATTACCTCTTAAGAACAGTAGAATTGGACCTAATGATCCCCACATTCAACCATACATAATCGATACATGACCTCGACGACTAGAGGAATATTAAGATTACCGGACAACCACAAATACGCATGGTAGCTCTCCTATAAATTCTCATAAGCAAGGTGATACATGTAGAACAACTAAAATACTTTAACAACTCCAAGACAACACCAATTATGTCATTCGAAATAACCAAATCTTCCCCCTCAACCAAGAGAACATCACAGGATTTGGTACCCCTGATCCACCACTAGGGATCCACCCACATAAGTGAAAACACACTAGAGCATGTCTAGTGAATCATACTCACAATACTAACAACCATCATAAACACTTCGACCATTTACCTTATTATAAACCAACACTTTTTAAATGAAAACGTTTCTTAGATACTTAACAATCAATAGTAGTACTTACGACTCACCCCAGGTGTAAGTCCTTTCAAATGCTCAATACCGGATACAAGTGATCATTTCTCACCTTGCCAATTCATACCTTGACAAAATACATCACCATGAATGTAGACTCACAATGAAAAATCTGAATTGTAATTTCCACTATATAACACAATCCCTTTCTCTATCAACATTAGCTTGTACCTTGAAGATTTTTTTGAATTCATGGATCTTCGTTAATCATTGATCGCATCTCTATCGATCATACCATATATTGTGCTAAAATTTCAATCATACTAATTACTAGACCCAAAAACAAAACCAAACACTTGTCATCACACTCAAGCTAATGTCCGCACACTCCTTTCTCAAGTCTTTTTCGATAGTTTTTAACCAATCCGACAGACTTGTGACATTATTACCATAGCCACAACAAAACAAATGAAATCACGCGTCTCTTAACCCACTTATCTACTCCTCTAAAGATAACTCTTTAGCCTTAAGAATCAAATCAAATATTCTTGCTCTAGCCTCTCTCTAAAGGTTGTATTACATCCCACCATTTTTTTTCATTATGACTCTAGCTCTTTAATTTCTGTTCGAATGGTGTCCTACTATCTCTTAAAACTTTCCATACAACCACGTTACTCACCAAATATTAGAAAACCACAACCTTAGATACTCACAAGTCGTAATTACTATACAAAATTTGCTTAATCAACAATCTCATTATGTAGTTACATCCCATCACAATTCATCGCGAACTCTTATTACCATTACTCTCAGTTAGCCCTGACTATCACTATGAATCCAACATTTCATCAACATGACACCTCAAACTCAGGTAAACTCATCAAATTTAAAGGACTAACCCAATCTTGGTACACACTTTCTTACTAAAATCTTCAATTTCCTTCACCAAGTATACTCAATGGAATTTTCTTTATCCATAAGCTTGTCATTTCGGTATCAATCCACTCCCTTATGTATTAAGATAAAATCATCAGTCCTCATACTACCCTCCTTCTTCTTAACAACCAAGACAGGAGCACCCACGGGAAAACACTAGGATGGATGAAACCTTTATCAAGAAGCCCTTAGATTTAAGCTTTAAGATCTCTCAATTTTGACACCACAGAAATAGACTCAATAGAGGAGGATTCAACCTAAACATCCCGAATATGAGCCAATTACGTCAAACAATCCTGCCCTACCAGTTTCCTAGCCCGAATAGAGGATATGATCTTAGCTAGCTTAGGCTTGTACACCCCTTCCCAATCCAATCTTTCCCTACCGGGGATCTCTAGAGTTATCGACTTAGTATTACAATTAAGCCCGGTATAATAGGGGGAACAACCAACTCATGCCTAAGATTATATCAAGTCAGTCATATCCAACATAACCAAATCAACCCAAGTCTGAAAATCCCTAAACACAACAGGACAAACACGATACACAAGGGTGACTATGACTGTCTCTTCAACTGGGGTAGAAACATGGACGAGGGCATAAGTATATCACAAACCACATCAAATCCCAAGGCAATTGAACTAACACGTACGAATAAGTAGAACCCAGATCACACAAAACAATAGTCATTCGGGCACAGACAAGAGCAACACTAGTGACCACTGCATCACACACCTCAAACTCGGTCTTGCCCGAAAAAGCATATAACTGTGCCCTGTCGTCTTGACGGGCAACCTCTTCGCTTGGTTGCACTACTCATCTACCTGCATTACCATTTCCCCGGCCTCTACGACCTCACTGATTTCCTCCTCATATGCCCAGGTTCTCCACAATTTAACACACTTTACAACTTATATTCAATTACTGAATAATGAATTAGATCGTGGGGGTTAGTTCAGGTACTATTTGTGGTCCATAATTGTGACTACGGGAAAACAGGGGAGACAGGTTGAGGTTATGCCTCGCCTCATCCCGTTCTGGCGGGAAAATTTCCGCACTAGCGGCCTCGCCTTGGCGGGAAGAATCCCACCTTAGCGTCCATAACGGAAACAGAACCCCTGCCAATAATTTTTTTGGGGTTCTTTTCTTTTCTAAATTCCACAAAGGTTCCTAACTTTACTTAATAATTTTAGAATAATCCTCATAACTAGGATAATCATTGTCTACCCCAGTCAATCTCACGATACACGAACCAATTCATTCTTGTCAATTCATCACCACAACCCATACTTCCCCAGGATACACCCAGACACTCACACGATCCTTAGTCAAGATCTTCCTTTCACAACAAATTTCACGACACTCAAGTATTTACAACTTGCATAACTTCAACGGCCAGGCCAACATATTGTACATATCAAAGTTCAGACACATATTTATTATGCACATAATCACCTCATTATATTCAAGCAATTACAACTTCACATTCGCAGTTAATTCACACAACCCGAAGCACACATTCAAAGTTTCCAAGATACAATTTACAGATAAGTCCAAATTCTTAATTAATTATTTCGCTCCATGGATGACCATTCCTGATCATCCATGCATTCACACCACCCCTAGGGCCAGATACCAATTGGAACCTTCTCAGTTTCCAATTTGCTTTGCTTGTGGCCCCTCAGTCGTGACCACGACGTCTAGTTCACTTCGTTGAGATACTAATTGGAATCGAGAGATATCAATTGGACTCAACTCATACCACAAGAGACAATAGTAGCTAGCGAGCCCCAAAAAACTACTAATTTCAATCATAGAACTTGGTCGAACCCAATTCTTAACTGCCTCAATCTTTAATTGATGGTAACCACTTTTGTTGCTCTAGTTCGGACCATAGAGTGAAGGAGGAAAGATACTAATTTGTATCACCCAAATACCAATTGGATTCAAGTCATAGCACGAAGGAGTAGAAAGAAGTGAGTTTTTCCTAAAGTCCTATAGCCTCTCGAAGAAAAGTACGAACGTCTTCGTACCGTTCTGCAAGGCTCTACTAGACTCTTTTTGGTACAATGAGATCAACTAACCTAGGCTCTGATACCAACTTTGTCACGACCCAGACCGTCGTGATTGACACCCACACTAACCCTCCGGTGGGAGAACCATTACTACAACCCAAATCAAACAACTTAACCAAATACTACGCATTTAAAGATACGAAAGCAAATTTGAATGATAATAAAAATGGAGTCCCCATAAACTCCAAGGTTTTAACAATTAACTAACCAAACTAATGCAGAAATTCAACCCCTACAACCTGAAAGTCAATGTACCTGTAACGACCCTAAAAATGAACTAGTGAAACTAGAGCCTCACATGTGAGTTTGAGTTGAGAACTTGATAAAATGATGAGAAATGACCGTGACGTCCGGAAACTAGTCATTTGAACTAGTGAGTTGTAAGGGTCAACTTTAAATGGTCATATCTTTTAGCTCAAAATGAATTAGGTGGACCTTTACCTATCCAATTAAAGGTCTCTGAGTCCTCTTTCCAACGCCACCGAGTTTGCCCAATTCCGACCTTGAAGTAAAAAGTTATGCCCGAAATATTGAAGCACTGTCAGGCTGAAGAAAAGGGCGAACTAAGGCGGGAAGGGGCAGAATTTTTAAGTTAAGACTTTATGGGTCCTTAGTCCTTTTCCAAAATTGACCCTATGCTATTTTATTC
>JAJOOR010014509.1:0-19324 GCA_036250505.1 Solanum acaule
ATTGATGATAAGACATATATAACTATGCCATAAATAATACATTAATTTTTTATATTATAATCATTCCACACAAGAATTAACATATATAGAAAATGGTGAAATTATTTCACTAATTTTAACCATGAATAAAAAGTCCAGTTACTCCAATAATATTAATTAAGTGGATATTTCAAAACAAATGAATAAAAGATCACTAAATACCTACTTATCAATTATAATACTTTAAAATAGATGTATTTTATGTATATAATAAATTACAATATGTTTAATGTGTATAAATAAAGTATAACATAACTAGGATATATATATTTTTTAAATTATTTTCATTTAATGTAGAATTTTAATATTTCAATAACGATAATCAAAACTCAAAATACTTAAGAATTGATAGACATCAGCACATTATAGAAATACATAATTTATTTTTTTATTAATATGTAGTTTAATTTTTTTAAATATGTAGTTTAATTTTTAAATATGTAGTTGTAAATACGTAGTTTAATTTTTTAAAACATAATAACCAAACATAAAATTTAAATATGTATTTTAATTTTTCAAAACATAATAATTAACAAATATGCAATATTACAACATTAATGTGTAACTATCTTGGGTTATTGTTAAATAGGATCGACACTTATGAACCATATGATTTTTAGTATTTCTTTAATGTGTTGATGTCTATCAATTCTAAAGTATTTTAAGTTTTGATTGTTATTCTTGAACTATTTTACATTATATAAATTTTTCTATTTAAAATGTAATTCAAATAATTATTTAAATAGGTAATTTAAATTTATTTATAATAAATACAATAAAATTACTTAATTTTAAAAATTCTTAATCAGTTTGAAACAAATATTAATTTGAGAGCAAAAAAATAAATAATAATATTGTGACTACAACTATGTATACTTAACATTTTAGCATATCATTTAATAACAAACATTTTTTTATAAAACAACAAATAATACTAATAAAGAAAAATATATATGTGATGAAGCTTTAATCTAATTCATGCTTAACAAATTTGTGTTGTCATTATCATTGGAGAACTATGAAGATATTTTTCTTTCAATTTTTTTTTATAAAAGTTTATTTTGAAATCATTAAGAACTTTCTATATCCTTTCCGTGTTATTATAATTTTTCAATGAAGCACCATCAACGTTTTTATCCAAAAAAATTTTGTATACGTCTCTAGTACTAAAATAATAAATAAAAATTAATTCTAATGAGTTTTTATTTGTGTATGATGTGATTCATATACAATCGAAGATATGAAGACAATCACATAATAGAGGAAACATGATGGTAATTTGAGTTTTCTTCATATTTCGTTCACATACATTTTGAGTATAATTGGATAAAATATATTTTATCATTAATTTTTTTCTAGAAAATCAATGCGTAACAACAACTCCTTTAAATAAATAAGAGTAATTGTTTAGCCAACTTGGTCAATTTCAAATTTATTTTTGAGTGTTGTTGATATAAATTTTTAATATTTAAATTTAGATATAAATTATCTTTTCACTATTAGAAATTATAAATAATAGATAATCTACACTTTACTCTCTTTTATACTTTTCAAAAATTTTCTTATCATTAAGAAATAAGAAATGGAAAATAAATAAACAAAAAAAATAAGTAAAACGGGGGAAAATTTGAAATTGAAAAAGAGATATATTTTTTATTTTTTACTACTACTGTAATATATATATATATATATATTATTTTTTATTTTTTTAGATCTTGAAAATTTCAAGTGAGGAGTGGGTGAGACTTATGTTTTCTTTGGTGAATTTTTTGGTTCCTTTCCCATGTTTAACTATGAAATCATCAATAATTAATCTCATTAATCATTTTCAATGTATTGGAAACATAATTGAAGAATATATTTAATATTTAAGTTAAAGGGTGAAAATGTCCAAAAATAAACTTGTTTATAGTGTGAGCATGTCCTTTTTTCATTCTGGCCAAATTATGACCAAATTTTTATGGCCAAAAGGATTTTTCCTTTAAAAAAATTGTGTGTCAAAATATAATCAACTAAAATCGAATTCCGCTGGACAATTAATTTTGCAAAACAAAATTGTAGAGAATGTCTGCCTTGAGACACAAGTCATTTATCGAAGACTTCAAAGAACTTTGTTTGCTTTAACGCGGTCGAAATTATGTCTTGTGGCACTAAATTCATGCTTTGGAGCATAATTTTTCCCACTGAACTAATGTTTTGTGGAATAACTTGTGTTACTGTAACTTATGTTTGGGAGCTTAATTTGTGCCACTAAACTTATGTCTTGCGATTTTTTTTTCGCTGTCAAGGACATTTTGACATTTTTTATTACTTAAAGTATTGAAATGACAAAAATTAGAGACCACAAATTTAAGAGACTAAAATTAAAGACCATCTCAAAATTGGGACAATCCATGCAATTTTTTTTGTATTAATGATGTTTTGAAACTCTAAATTTGACTATTACTCCCTCTAGTTTATATTACGTGAATTATTAGGGGTATGACACCCTTGAGAAAAATATTTAAGGACATAAATAAAAAATTACTTCCACTATTACTCTTTTGATTATTTTCAAATTAGCTTCCTAAAAAATGTAAAATAATTAAGAGTCTCATTAAATGATGGTTAAATATGGAAAAAAAAAGTCTCAATAACTTTCTTGAACTTTGAATAATTCACTTAATTCAAACTATGAAAAAAAACACTCAACAAATTCACTTAATATGAACTAGTAAAAATACTATTTTGTGTAGCTATTTAATACTAAACATAACATGTAGAAAAAGTAATAAAACTCTCTTGATTTGCTAAAAAAAATAAATAAAAAAATTATTTTTAAAATAACGAACAAGTAAAATGAATTGGAAGAAGTAATCTAATTTCTCAAATATTTCTATAAAACTAACAAAAAAAAACTTGTATTCTCGTTAAAACTTTCATAGTTATTCCATTTTATATTACTTGATCCATATTAATTTGTCATAATTTTTAAGATGAATTTTACTATAAATATATTTTATTAAATTAATATGATATTTTAAAATTCTAAATTTGACTCCAACTACTTTATATAATTATTTAATATTAAAAATAATATAAAAACAATTTTTTTTTAATAAAAGACTCTTAATTAGCTAAAATGATCAGATAAAAAGAGAAAAAAAAAATATAGGGTCATTGATTTATTTTCTCTTAATTAAAAATTTTACTCCGCTATATTGGCGACGTCCAAAGTCCAAACCCGATCTCTCCAAAGTCCAAACCCTTATAATTTATTTATTTATTTTTTTTCTGAAAAAGAAGAAAAAAGTTCGTCGTCGTGAAGCCTCACTCCTCCGACGGCACGAATTGACTGATTGAACTCCCACTTTGAAAACGTATGTTTTTCTTCTTCTTTTTTCCTTTTTCCGATTCTACAGTGGTACAATTTTTCTCCACTCATCTCTCTCCTTACTATCCAGTTTTTGCTGTTGATTAAGTTCAGTTCAGAAAAAATTCAAGCTCATTGTCCTTTGAGAGAAGATAATGGAGAAAACTCCATCTGCTTGTGCTATGCAATGGAACATAGAACTTGAAAAAGGCCTCCGTTCTAAAAAACCTGGTGAGTAACAGTTTCTTTGTATGCTTCTTACCTATTCTATTGTAATGTATTTTGTTGTTAGTTTGAATTTAATATTTGTTTTCGTTGTTACTTAAATTTATCATTTTAAATTCATAGTTAAGTAGCTACTAAAAGTCTCATTTTACGTAATGTGATCACATCATTACTTTTTTTTCATCTCATTTTATTTTTGCTTATCATTCAAAAAATCTTATTTTATGATAAGTTTTTTTTTTAATAATAGTTCTACCTCGTACCCTTATTTGTCTTGTAGATTTGTCATTGTTGATGTGTGGCACTATGTAACAACGGAAATGATACAATCTGTGCAAATGTTATATATATCAAAGTAATAAAATACAACACAATATGATACATTATGAAATGATATGTAACAACCATCTAAACTAAGTGTTATAATGCTGCACTTTGTAATTTTGTCAGCCAAATTACCTCCTTTTTATAAGACCTTTTTGTTCTTAAAATTTTCAATGATGATTCCAGTTTATTGTCAATGTATCTTTAATGCTGTTATGAAGAGTTATTGTTATATTTAAACTATTTTATGATAACTATTATCGTTTCTGACTGATACTTTTGTATTCTTTCCCATGATGGTTAGGTAAATCTATCGAAGCCATACTAGTTATTGGACCAAGACTTGAGTGGTGGAGTAGAGAGTCCAATCTTCATGCTGCCGAGTACAAAATATTTGGCTTAATTCCGGGGGAAGATAAGCTATTTGCAAATGCTATCCTTCTTAGGCTTGCAGATGCATTTATGTCAGGAGACAAACATATGAAGATTTGTATAGTGAAGATTTTCTTGTCAGAGCTCAAGCAGAGGAGGCAGTTGAGGAGCCAGGGAAGAAAAGATGAGGGAATCCTTTCGAAGGATAAAGTAGATAGCTATAGAGAACTTTTGACTAGAATAAAGATAGTATTCGACTCTGGAAACGTTGAAGAGAGAGCACTGGCTTTAGTTCTATTTGGTTGCTGGGCTCATTTAGCAAAAGATAGTGCTGATGTTAGATACCTCATCCTTTCAAGCTTGTGGTCGATGCATATTCTGGAGGTAAGACCTGTCCATCTTAATGAGTACTATATATTGTTTTGACATTATTAGCGTAACATTGCTTACTGTGTTTTCCCACTTAACAACTTTAAAGTACATGGGACTTCTATGAGAGAATTTCTTCACAACAGATTATCCACTGCTTGTAAGATTCAGTATAGGGAAGCCGTTATGAAGGTATAGCAGTACACAAAGTTTAATCTGATGTTGCAACCTGTCCTTAACACATTTGGTTGGAAAATCTGCTTGCACTTAGAGCTTCCCGGTTCCCAACACACAATTATAGGGATGATCTGGAGTAAGGTGTGCTGAATAGAATTACCTGTTGGGACGGAGCACTAGTGTTGTAAGATATGAATGATCGAAATTTCCTGCCATTTTACCGAAATAGGACTCCAAATAATTTCCAGAATTTGGCAGCTTACTATCCAGTCATAAATAAGCTCTCCATGGTTTTTTCTCCATAATTAAGGAAGTGCTTGTAGGAATTTACACTTCGTGCAACACACTGATCTAGACTATTGTATCATTTACAACAATTACATATTGTTCCGTTTGCCTCTAACTTTTGACATGATTGAAACAACCATTTTGCGTCTATCTACAGGCAAAGGCTTCTTTGTTTGCAGCTGGATGCTTTTCTGAACTGGCAGACGATTTTGCTTATGTATTTCTGGAGATGCTTGGAGGTCTGTTGGTGTCATCTGAAACATCAAGGGCTATAAGGTTAGCTGGAGGACGTGCTTTTGCTAAAATGTGGTGCCCAATTTTACTAGCAGATATAGCTCATAAGGTTCAGTATTTCTCTTTCATATGAGTTTCTACCGCCAAATACATGTAAATTTTCTTATTGCACCTGTGACTCATTATATGGACCCCCTATCCTTCTGTCCCTTTCCGCTCTATTCTAAAAGAGCTTGTTTTTTTAAAAAGCACTGTTCAGAAACCATGTTGTAAATACTCATATGGATGACCACATTATGCATAGTGAAATGCAATGTTTTTCTTTTTCATGCATGAAATGCAAGTTATCATCTCTTAACTAATTGTGACTATTGCTATAGTTTTTGTTACAACTTCCTTAAAATAAGTTTTTAATGATACCAGGCCGATCTGTATTGTCTGACAATTTGCTTACATGATGAAGAAGTGAATTCAGATTTCTATTGCAGCACTAAAATTGACTTTTTCATATTGCAGACTGGTGTAAAGCTTATCCTAGAATCTTCAGAAGAAGAATTCTCTTTGGTGATGTTAGTTTCACTTTCCAAAATTGCTTCTAAGTGGACACCTTTAATTCCTAGACAGGTATATTTTTTACTCATTTCGTTTGATTTGCATCTTTTCTAATGTCAACCAATGTAGGAAGAGAAATACAAAAATGATAAGGAAAATAAGAAAAGAAATGGAGTCTAAGTTTTTCTCCGAGATGAAGGTAAAAGAACCGCACACTCTAGGTTGTGGCCTAGTAGTCAACCAAGTTGATTGAGACCTCAAATCCAGCGAAGGCAAAACCACTAGGGGGTCATTTGATAGCTGGCTAGAGTTATGCAGATATTAGTAATACATGAATTAGTTATGAGAAAGTTTATGTATTATTTTATGCAGGGATTAGTTATGCATGATTTAGTTATTCATGTATTACTTATAGATGTATTAGTTATTCTATCTTCTATCCTGCAAAAATTATACATAGATTCCCTCATAACTTATACATATATTAATTATGAAGGTTTCTAAATTACAAACCAAACATTGTATAAATTTTATACATAATACTAACCAACTACCAAACATGGTGTTATGTATGTAGGATCTAATACATGTATTATATTTGTCCTAACAAGCTACCAAATGACCCCTAGGTGATTTCTTCCCATCTGTCCAAGCCTTGGGGGATAGAGTTATCTAGTACCTATGTTGGTGGAAGGTAGGAGGTGCCCTGTGAAATTTGTTGGGCTACGCGTAAGGCACAAGCTGGCCCAGACAATATCTTTATCTCAAAAAATGAATAAGGTAAAGAACTTCAACAATGATAAAGTTAAATAAACAAAGAAGATGAAGCCAGGTTAACTTTTTTGAAATAAAACTTAAGACCCTAAAGAGCACAAAACAATGTTTACCATATTCGGAGGTCTCTATGTAATGCAACAAGATGGATATGTTGGTAAATGGTATGACCTATAGGTCACGGGTTCGATCTGTGGGAGCAGACAATAATGCTTGCATTAGGGTAGGTTGTCTACATCGCACCCTTCGAGGTGTGGCCCTTCCTAGGACCTCGCTAATTTAGGATGCTTTGTGCAACGGACTATCTTAATTTGAGGTTAATTATAGAGAAAATACATAAAAAAACCCTGAACTTGGTCGGACAACTTACTTTAGCACTTAAACTATACGGGCGTTTAAATACTCCCCTTAACATCTTTGAAGTGAATTAAATACAACCCTAAGGGCTGACGTGGCAAAGAGAGTGAGTTCACTCACCTAATAGCGTGTGAAGGAATTAAAAAAGGAAAAAATAATTATAGAATCATACACATGGCATTTTTTATAGGTCAATATATAATTAATATTTTAAATATTATTTTCCTTATATATTAACTTTTATTAAGATCCAAAAATAGATTAAAATGAAGTTTTTACCTCTTCTTGGCTTAGCAACAACTTTAGCTTCGAAGTTTATTGTTAAAGATGTGGTGGATCTATTTTAGGATATTGGAAGTAACTTGGAATCCGATAAAGAAGTGGTGATGCTGGAGAAGGAAATGTGGAGTAAATTTTATGGGGCTGGGTTTTGGAGAAGTCTCCCTCTCAAAAGCTTCGAAGCTCACTGTTAATGGTATATTCAGGAAGAGAGTGATAGTGAAGTGGTGGTTTGGGAGTTACGATGAAAGGAGTTTGGATGGTGAAGCTCGTTGAAAAATATGAAGAGGAAAAAAAATGAACAGTGAAAAGCTAAAAATGGTGAAGCAGAAGAAGGAAGAAGAAAGAAGTGAGGGGGGTGGGTGGGGGCTGGGTTTGGGGAAATGTATTTTTGATTAATTAATTGATTAGCGTAAATTAATTCTAAGAAGTGTTAAGAAAAAATGGTGAAAATAATTAATAAACAAATTAATTAATGACGGTGCTGACATGGCTATGTTGTGGCACTTACATGGCTATAATGTGGCAAGTGAGAGTGGTATTATAATCTCAGGGTGGTTTTTATAACACTTCAAAAATGTTAAGGGGGGTATTTAAACACCCGTGTAGTTTAAGTGTTAAAGTAAGTTGTCCTGCCAAGTTCAGGGGGGATTTTATGTGTTTTCTCTTAATTATATAATGTCATAATCTTGCAAAATTATAAAACAGGATATGAAAGGAACCACATGAGGTTGCCTAAGATGGTTTTAGCATCTCCTATGTGAACTTCCAGATATATCATTGTAGGCATGGAGCTGGTTATAGAGAAGCATTTGCCAGTGGAAGCATAGTCTGAAATATAGAGAATCTCCAGCTTTAGAGGACCCCTAATTTGCTTTAGAAGACCAATTTTTCACCAATATTAGAATGAAATAGGCCTGGATAAAGCACAATGTATATAGAAGATTCATATTAACTTACACCAACTAGCTGGTTGATTGACTGATTTAATAGGAAAGCCACGCAATTTCTGTCATGGCTGAGTTGGTCTGTGCAAACAAGCTGAATATATAATATTGAAATTAAGGATATCTATTGTACTTTATACCTGATTTTTTTGCATATTTATCTCTTGATTTTGGTTACAGGTGGAGTTGCTTTCCTCATTTTTGACTAAGGATAGAGGTTTGAGCCTGCAAGTTATGGCATTAAAATGTCTTTGTTTCATTTTAGCCAAAGGAATGTATCACTTCCCGGCCAATTCAAATGTGACTCTAAAGTTGTTTGGCGTCATAAATCAGTTTGATTTTCCACCAGCTTTGCATTTTGATGCTCTAAGAGCTTTATGCAAGGTATTTCCTCTCGATCTGTCAAATTTGTGCTATTGTAATCATACTAGTACTGCTTAGTTGTCTTACTTTGCAGATACTTCCCCCCAACCTAGATACAATTCCATGCACAGAGATCCTCACTATTTTCTCCAAGTTCTTACAAATTGTTGAGTTCAAACTACAATCTCCAGTCATCTCAGAGAGGGTTTTTGCAATTCATGTATTAGCTTGCATTTTTGACAAGCTTTTGGGGATACTGAAAGATGCAGCAGGTGGAATTGGCTCAATTGTTTCATCTCGTATGCTTACATTCACCTTAGATCGCATCTCCCAACTAATTAAGTTAGTGGTTGACAATCCTCATCCAGACAAAGGAACGGAGCAGGAGGTAAAGAGTTTACTTTTTATTTTAGTTGATTTGGTTGAAAGACATCAAGATCTCTCTGGTATTGTGCTGGATAAGATCTGTATAGTTATTGAACATCTGGTCGGCATGCTTAATGAAATTACCAGTATGACGAATTCAGTCTCAGAAGATCATCATATAACAGAGCTTGACAAAGAAAACCATACATCAACTTCATCAAGAGTCTTGATTTATTTATCCCAGATTCTGATAACTTGCTTTGAAAAGCTGGATGTCTCCACTGGTGGTGCCACCCAAGTCTTTAACAGAATGGAGCATCTGGTTGAGCATGTGCACCAGTGCAGCTTACTTCCTGTTTACATCCACCTAATATATGACCTTTTATTGCACTTCCATGCTGCATATCAGTGTATGTGGCTGGAGATAGGGGAAGATTTGGGTTCTAATAGAAATTTTCATCCATCTCGTTATAGTTCTCTCTCACATGATGGTTCTCTGTCCCAGCATGAAATTCTCATTATTGATCGTGTGAAGCAAATTTTGGTTAAAAAAGATTATTGGTTGTCTTATAAGCTGGCAAAATATGCGGCATGTAATGGTGCATGGTTAGTAGCTGCTTACATATTTGGGGAGCTAATACCTATGGTTCAATCTGATATCTGTTGTTTTTGGTTAAAATCCTTATCCCATCTTTCAGAATTAGAAAGGAAAGTTCAGTTGTTCGGGCTTACTCTTTCTGGAAATGCAGCTGGGGAAATTATGACAGCTGATCACATTGAAAATGTTATTGGGGCCGCCAACAAGCTTTGTTCTTTAGAGGAAGCTTTTGATGCCTCTGTTTCTGGTCTTGCTTTTAGTTTTCAGAGATGGTTTATTACTTTAAGATCAAAGGTTGTTGGAACTGTGGCAGATGTACTAAAATTATTGAGCATGAATTTGCTTTCACAAGATGCCACCAGAAGTACAGAACAAATAGAGGCGAGGATTTTGGTTCAGCACTCAAATTCTTCGAAAGGACTCAGCTCATTGTTGCAATTGCTTGCCCATGCTTCTTCCCAGTTCATGAGGCTAGTAAAGGAATTTGATCTCTTAGCAACGTCATTCATTGTCATGGACAGGAAAAGTATGAAGATAGTTTCTGATCTTGGATTAAGTTGTTCACTGTTAGCCTTTAGTACTGGATTAACATTACGTTTTGCCAGTTTCCATGGTAAACAAAATTGTAGTACTTATGGTCTTGAAACTACAGACGAGCAATTTCATACTCAGCTAGTTCATGACTTGTTAAGAAGACTTGGGTTTACAGACTTAGAGACTAGCAAAAATCTGCGGCATCTTTTGGATTTCCATCGAAGCTCTAGGAGCTGTTCCATGCAAGAATTCCGAAATGAAGTCTCTACAACTTGTGTTGAAGCAAGAGATGTTGCTAAACTTTGTAAATATTCCGTTCAGAGATTTCTTAGTTTGCAAACGATTCATGTACATGAAAATAATGGTATATCCCGAATTCCTCGTGATGCTTTGCAGTTGCTGTTCAATATTATTTTCTCGTGGATACAGATTCCTTTCCAGACTCCCAAATATTTTTTTCAATTAAGGTAACTGAAGTTTCATTCATAGACTTCTGCAATCAACTAGACGGAGCTATTATTGAATTTATTGAGATATTCTACTGCTATTAGTCTGTTTCATATTTCATATGGTAGCCAACTTATACTTTGATGTCATCGACCCTTTTTGATCTGAAATTGTCTTCGGTGGGAATAGAAGTAGCAGATCATTTGAAACGGTAGTGGATTTTTAGACAAAACAAGTTTTGAGATCTGTTTGATTCAATTGGATTAGTTCTAGAGTTGTACAGTTTTATTCAATATTAGAATTCTGATAGTATTCTAATATTGAACTGTGAAATGGCAGGCCCCCTATTTCTGCTGAGCTTTTCATAACAAATGAAGATGGTAAAAGGATAGACGATATATCTGTCTTGTCAGGCTTTCAGCTCCCTCTAACTCTGTGTATTCAGCTAAGAAATATATTGCCAGACCAGCTGTCTCAAGTGTCGAAGTTGTACTGCATCCTTCACTCAAGGATATCCTTTCAAGTATTCAGTGCAAACAAGGATAAGAAGGTATCAGAGTCCAGTTGTCAAGCTTGGAAAAGCGATCACATGGTAGGCCTTAATGACAAGCTATTGCACTTCACAACAGGGACTACCGAGAGAGGTGGATTACATGCTATGGAAAATGCTGGAGGGACTTCAGTTGTGGATAAATTTGTGTGTTTTGATCCTAATGAGAAAGGGCAAGGATTTGCAACCTGCTTGCTAGATGTTTCTGCATTTCCTGTGGGTTCTTACCAAATCAAATGGCACAGCTGTTGTATAGACAACAATGGTGCTTACTGGAGCCTTATGCCCCTGAACACTAATCAGTTCTTCACTGTACAGGAATCTTCTAATAGTGGTCAGTCTGTTAGAGTGCCATAGACTGCAGTTATTTAGTTAGAGCTAGGATGATGTTCCTATTATATAGAGCTCGAGTGGTATTTCTATTATCAGAACAATTAATTTGAAGCTTCTTGGTGAATTGCCTAGAGTACCATGGACCAATCTGATTGTCAACAATAGTGCCAGATCCAAAGCCATGTTAACACTATGGTTGATGCTGCAGGTGTGGTTGTTAACTGCCACTGCTTGGTGGATGGTGGTGGATAAGACATGTGCTTGTGCCAGCAACATGAAGAAAACAGAGAACATCTTTTCGCTACATGTGTGTATTTACTCAGGGATTATGGAATAGAATCCTTTAATGGCTACAAGGACAACCTCTGGGATCACAAAGCTGGGAGCTACACTTCCAATGGATATTAGGGAATACTAAAGGGAATTTTAGAGCTGCACAAGCGTTTAAAATTATATATGCTAAATGTGTACACAGTATCTGGAAAGAAAGGAACCTCAGAGTTTTTTAACACAAGCAGAAACTGGGACACTCTCGCCAAACGAAATTTCTTATGTTTGTAATATTATAGCTTCTATTAGAATTAGAATTAGAAGTAGACTCCAACAGCTTGTTTTTTGAAGTTCTTGTTAGGTAGTTAGACTTGACAGTTAGTCTTTATGTTGATATTTGATAGCCGCTTGTGTTAACTATGATATGGCTCTTGTAAAGTCACTTTGGTAATCAAGGAAGTTGATAGTCACCAAAAAAAGTGGGTAATTTTGATCATTTGCGTATTAGTTCGTGGTATTACTCGACTTTTATTCGCAGTCACAGCATAGTTGTGCAGCTCTTCTCCTCTTTCTTTCGATCCCTTTTTTCAGGGTTCTCTTTAGTCTTCCACTAATTAGCTCCTTTCAAAGTTGGCCTAATCTTACTCTTCCTCTCTTGATTTGTGTGCTTGAATATGATACTCTTCAATCTCACATTCTATCTGAATTTTTTAACAGGATTCTAACTTGGAGATCTTATGATGGTTTTAATATTTCTAACGTTTGAGAGAAGTAACAGGTGAAAGGTTGAGCTATAATCTAATTGATTGAGCGATTTTATGAATATTTAATAGGGATTCTAAGTTGTGAATTTTATGATGGTTAAATATTTAATGCTATCTTTTTTTGGGTTTTTTTTTGGCCGATCAAATGTGTTCTAAAAAGTTATTTCTCTCATTTTTAGGATATTTGTTTTGATAGAGAAAATGTTTTTTCAATAACTTTGATTAATAGATATGAAAAAAAAATTAAAAATATTTTCTGTAGTGTCAATTACTTTGTTTGATGAAACTATATTTTATTAAAATGGTGTCAAGAATCTTAAAACAAGAGCTTGATTAGAATTTCATGCAAGCTCCAAAAAGAAAGAAGAAAAAGGTTGAGAGTTTTTTTTTTATTAAGTACTTTTTCTCAATATCGATAATACTCAGGGGCGGCTCTAATAAATCAGTGGCCTAAAGCCAAATCCGAATGGAGGCCTTAAATTTGAAGATACATTTTTTATGAAGTTTATTATAGTCAATTATTTGATCTTTCTTGAGACATAGTATTCATAATTTGTCAAATTTCTATTACTTCTTTGCTCTTTTATAAAAAGTTTTTATTTTCTACAAATAATACTCGATATTTTAAAAAAAAATTACTTACAACCTATTATTTTTTTTAAAAAATGAGGCCCCTTAAATTTTGGGGCCTAAGGCAATTGCTTTTTTTGCAATGCTGTAGAGCCGCCCCTGATAATACTATATTTTTATTTTTATAATTTATAATCATACACTTGTTCATGCATAATATATTAAAGCAAATATTAATTAAACAAACTTAAATATTTTATTTATTAAGTGTGCATAAATTGTGAATACTAATTTTCTTTATAATATAAATCAAACATTGCAATAGCACATACATTATTTATGCAAAAATTCGTGATTGAAATTATTTTTTGTTAGTACGGACTACGGCACGAAGTCGATACTATCGAGGACTGCTTGCAAATTTCACAGAAGTTATTGCAAATCTCTTTTTCGTCCCTAGGGTTTCCAATTCATTCTCGTCCCTTAGATTTCAATTTCAACAGTTCGCCGTGGTTTTGTCAATTAACAGGATAACAATGGCGTAAATTCTGTTCGCCGGCGAGTTACTTTGTCACCTTCACAAACTCTGCGCCGGCACTTTCTTCCGGTATGACACAAACAGAACTATCCAGTCGATTTATGCTCTCTAGAAACTTCGATTCCTTTTCTGATGTTATTGTTCTAACTTTAAGCTTGAGAAAACATATTTTTTCCGTGCATATATAAGTGTTTGGACTGATTTTTTTCGACACTTTAACCAAAACCACTAATGAATCTGACTTCTCCTTGTGAATTAGCTGAAGCAGTCTCAATTGGATTTATTTGTGTAGTAAATTAAGGCTTTATAACAATTGACAATTTTATGAGGAACAAAATTGAAATCAACAAAATCTCGTAGTTCTGGAGATGATCACATTCTTTTTTCTTTTTTCTCTGAAACTGGTAATGTTGTATTCCTCAGCATCAAGGATATGCTTGAGAATAATGAAGAAACTACTTACAGAGAACCTAACAGATCTACAAGCTCTAGTTCCTTTATAACTGTGTCTTTACACCAAAACACCCAAAAGAAAAAGAGATACAATACAATTCCATTTTACTCTAGGAATGGAATTGGACCTATCTTCAAAAAAATCTGCTATTTCTCTCTCCACATAGTCCACCAGATGCAATGTGGAATGATATTCCACCATCTCTTCTAATCCAGCAACTCAGCAGATCTGCATTGTGCTCGGGCACGGTCCATTTTGTGTCTGTGAAAGTAAAAATTAAATTCCATAGTTGTGCAGTGAATATACGGTGCAAGAAAAGATGACTATATGATCTGTTTCCCCACAAAGTTGACATCTGGATACTATAATCCTCCTATTTTTCTTCAAAACCTCTAGCAACCATGTGAAACATTTTACTTTAGTTGGTGCTATGTTTTTCCAGACATTGTTCCATAAACCTTGTTATCTCACATTCTTTTAGTATTCGAAACATGTTGAATGGAATTCAGAATTGTTCTCAAGTTCTAAATGAGAGATCAATAAAGTTTTAAGGGACTGTGCTCTGAATACTCTACTTCAATTTGCTGCTTCTAAACTAGCTAAGGATGCCTTTGTTATGCTACGAATCTATTGAAGACTGTCATAAAATTGAGTCCTAATTATCCATACTAAAGCATAAAGTATGATTGCAAGTGCCTTAAAGTTGACGTTCCACTGGTAAACAGCCAGTAGGACAAGGAAACATATGTTTAGCTTTCCAATCTGAGGTGGCACACTAAAATTTATTCTAGTCAAATTTTATAAATTGTGTTTCTTCATTCAACTTGTTTGTTTGACTGTGTGCTGCAAATGTGCTGCTTCTATTTTTTTCAACTGTAAATGTGCTTCACTATGCATAAAATAGTATTTAAAATCCTGGCTACATGAGCGTATGCCACTGTCATGGTACATATTTGTTTTCCCAACCTTTATTCTGACAATTCCGGGTGGTCCTTCCACCACTTGCAATATAGATAGTGTACATGCTGGTGGCCGTATTACAGCTTCTCATACCTTGTCAATTAAGTGTTATCTTAAATAGTTGTCAGCCAAGTTTTGTTATGTCAGTTTCAAATATTCTTCTTTTGATCAGTCATATTGTTGAATATTCTTTTGAGAATCAAAAAGGAGGTGGCGACTACTGATTGGACTTTTTTTCACTTTTCTTTTTTTCTGTACACCTTTGAGCATATCACTGATGGTGTTGGTGTACCTGACTCAGTTTTCAGTAGTTGTCAGTATTGCGTAAAAGTGCTATCCTTCCCGCCTGGAACAGTGCCAAAAAATTTAATTTGAGGTTTACCAATTTAAGCTTTTACAAAATTTTCATTAAAGTGTAATCTTCCTTGGGGAAATTTTTTTGACTGTAAAAGAAGTTCTCTTACTCGAAAAGATGACTTTTCACTTTGTGCGTGTACTCAATTGCTTATTTCACCTACTCTTTTTGTTGGTATTTGATTGTGTGTTTGGACTGATGATAAAAACACCACTGTGTTGGTGCTATTTCACGCTTTCTGGGTTGTCTTTTTGTATGATATCTATTTTAGAAGAAAAAGTAAGGTAGAACAAATACATCCTATTTTGTAGTTTTAAAGTATGGTTTCCTTGAGATAGTTTTGGCCTTTAAAGGTTCTTTGAATACTTTATGCAATGGCATTGTTAGTTTCTTTTTTCACAACTTTGCCTTTTATTTTCTGAATAGTGAAGACGCTTCTGTAGATAGGAGAGCTCAACTTCTGTATTCAGTGTGCTAGAAAGTTGTTAACCTATTAATGGGTGCACCAAAGCAGAAGTGGACATCAGAAGAAGAAGCTGCCCTTAAAGCTGGTGTAGCGAAGTATGGGGTTGGCAAATGGAGCACCATTCTTAAAGATCCAGAGTTTGCTGCTGTGTTGCGCTCTCGCTCAAATGTGGACTTGAAGGTACTAGACATAACAACATTATCAAATCTTGTCTTCTCATTCTGTTGGAAGCTTGTTTAGCCAGCTGGAGTATGTCATGTATTCACATAGTAACAGTATTGATGCATTTCTACAATGCCTCTTCTGTCTGGTTTTGCCTTTTCTTTTTCCCATCGTTCTGGCTTGCTTTGGTTAGTAAAAGTTGCCTTGATGGGCTTAGTTTTACCTGGACAGGATAAATGGAGGAATCTACATGTCATGGCAAGTGGTTGGGGATCTCGGCATCGAGGGAAGATTGTGTCTAAAAGTGTTCAGCCTACACCGAAGCACGATGACAACACCTTGGTTAGCTGTGTGGGTGAGAATGATATAGAAATTCTTGATGTTAAACCTCTTGCATCGACTGGGACTGGTGATGTACTGAAGGATGTTGGCTCAAAAAAACCATTTTCAAGGTTATTAAGCTACCGATCACTTAGATCTTCCTTATTCAAATCTTGGATTCCTTACAACTAGTCTTGAATGTTGTGCTGGGAGAGTGTTTGGAGAAAAATACTACTTTATTTATTGACTTATATGAATCTGAAATCACTTTTTAAGAAAATAGTGTACTCCATAAGATATCTAACAATTCTTTTTTGAGATGGTGAAAATAAATAAACAATCAATGCATATTTTGAGATACAACTTTTCATGCATTTAATGATTAATACTCCCTCCATTTCAATTTGTTTGTCTTACTTTCCTTCTTACTCTCTTTAAAAAGGAAGCCACTTGCTATATTTAGTAACTCCTTAACCCCATATCCTACATGGCATATTTAAGACCACAAGATTCAAAAGGAATTTTTGGTACTTACATATCTTTATTAAGACCACAGAATTCAAAAGTCTTCTTGATATCTTAAACTCTGTCGTGAGTCAACTAGGACAAACAAAGTGAAACATAGAGTAATATTTTTCATCAAAAGGATAATTGTAAGTTATCTAATATAATTTTTTTTTTTGAACTTGGTAACTTAACTTATCTAATACCCTCCTTTAGTTAAGGAACTTAATGTAAACCATTTAGTTCTGGAACTCAGTTGGTTCTGTTATAGAAAAGGTTTAGTGGCCAACTTGATATTTTCTTATTCTTGATACTTGTAGTCCTTGATAGATGTTGTTACCAACTATGCAATATAGCTTTTTGAAAATGATTGACTTATATCTTTTGGTCTGAATTCAAAATTGTAATAACAAGTTTGGAATTCGAGTAATTTAGTTCTACAATTGCCTCTTTTTTCCCTTCTCAAAAATACTCACCCACTTTACAATGTATCAAACTTGTGTTGTTTGTTCATTGGTTGTAGATTAGATGATCTTATACTGGAGTCAATAGCCAAATTGAAGGAATCACGTGGATCTAGTCGGAATGCAATTTCTTCTTACATAGAGGTAATATTTTCCTATTTTGAGCATATTTGATATAAGTAAGTCCGAGAAAGTGATTTAATCTTCTTCTTTTTTAAGATTTAGTTAATTTTATATTGCTATTAGTATTAGAATGCTCCACATTAGTTGAGGGAACAGATTTTTGTCTTCTTAAATGGGTTTTGAGCAATTCTCACCAGATGAGCTAGTTTTGAGGTTGAGTTAGGCCCATGGTCATCCATTTCTTTTTTTGGTGTATCCATGCTGGATTCCCATGTTATGTTGTACACACTCCATATGTCTAGTATTGGGCGTACCCCAGCAGTGGGGAGAGGGAGGGCGTTGCTAGGATGTCCCAAATTGGATGAGGGAATGATTTGTTATCTCCTTGTATGATTTTAGACAAGCCCTACTTAATTAGCTTTTGGTCGAGTTAGGTCAAGGTCAATTTTATTGACATGTTTGATTTACCTAAGTATCATACCAATCATTATTGGAGTCACCTTCTGTTTAATCTATGTTTTCAATTTTTGATGAGAAAACTACGTGTATATGCTCATAAGTTCTGCCTAGTTAAACATTTTCAAGACATTTATATCAATTTTATTTTTTTCTTCTAACGAAAATCTGCCGCCTCGTACACAAGAAGGAGAAGCAGACCCTTACCATGTTCTTTTCAAAGAACTCTAAAAGATGTTGAGGTATAATGAGTCAAGCAGATAAACAAGTTTAATGTTCCTTGATTTTTCAAGAAAACAAAAAGAATAAATATAAGTTGCCTTTCTGCCTTGTTTGAGCAAGTCCTGTAATATATGTTAACAATTTGCTTTAAGTTAAACATGTATGTCCTGTCTGTATCTTAGTTGCTGATTTCACACGGGAGCCAAGACTTGCTGTGAGCTAAACATGCCTGTGCTGTTTGTATCTTAGTAGCTGATAGTTATGCTGGAATTTCTGTAACTTGGCTTTTCACTAGTTGGCAATGCCTTTTGATCTTCATTGCACAAACCTGAGCACCCAGAACTATGTAAGAAGTATCAACAGAAGAGGAAAAAGGTGGAAACTGGTAAAATGTACTAGGGAAAGATTATGTGCCAACTGGAAACTGGCCCAACTTGGTCATTGGGATGGCCAAGGTCGCTGGGAATTGGTAGTGGTAATTGTTCTTCCCCATGTGTTGTGTTCTAGTCAAATTTCTCATCGTACACTGGGACTCTTTTGTGTTTTCAACATAGACTAATGTAAGTGAGATGCTTATGCTTCTTTTTCAGAGGTTAAGATGGGATTTGCTTGTAAAGGTTGAAGTTGCTCACTGGGCAAAGTTTCTTTAGCTTTAAGTGCAGTTTATACTAATTTTATCCAAAAAAAAGTTCGCTTTATCCTTATTTATTCCACTCTTATTTTTAACTTAGATGATACTAGTGTATGGATCTTGTAAATGCTGTCATATTCTTTTCATTACTTTAGATGCCTATAACTCAACAATTTCTTTTGTTTTGTTTAAAGGAGCGGTATGTGGCACCTCTAAACTTTGAAAGACTGTTGGCAGCAAATTTGAAGGTGTTGACTGAAAAAGGAAGACTGATAAAGGTAATCAACCTGGGAACTGGTATAAAATGATGCAGAAATCACTCTACCCCTTCTTTATGTTCAACGAGGATGCATTTGCTGCATGTTAAGACATGCAATGCCTGTTCCACGTTAATGTAGCATTAACATCAGTAGATCATGTTTAGTGATTACTGAGGAGAATTAAGATAAACTGTGTCATAGATTGAATTGTCCTTGTTGTGTTTTTTTTTTCTTGTCAATATTTGGTTCTTTTCTATTGCTATGTTGAATAGGAGTTGGTGGATGTCAGATTATCATGCCCCAAAGATGTAAGTTTCATCACAC